>OX388345.1:69783453-70012308 GCA_947579665.1 Sympetrum striolatum | reverse complement strand
GTTTGTGGAAAGCTTCCACCAAAACAAAGACTGCATCGTAAACTAGGGCAGCTTGTGCCTGAAATGCCACCAAGAATTTTAAACATTACTTATTGACACTAATATATAATGGAAAATGGCAGGAAGTATTATGTAGCTCAAAATTTATCAAGTTTTATCTCAGATATTCAGTGAAACCATTTTCATGATTTAATTAGAAACTTAGCAATGAAAAAATGTTATATAACTATTACTAGTTATGCAGAACTACTAAAATATATCTGAAAATAGCAGCCATAATGAAAAAATTACAGAAGACCATAGATTATTTTTGAGATGTTTAAAAGTTAGTACAAAAAATATTGGAACATTTGCTATTTAACAGATACAAGTTTGTTGAGATGATCTATTTTTGGTTTTTACTCACAGATATAGTATCTTTCGCTGGTGCTCCTGGGATAGAATTTGGTTCCCATTTACGCCAACTGTCCAGAAAATCTCGCACGTATCTCTTTGATGTGTCAACTATTCGGAAGCCTGTGATGTTGATTGCACCATATTCTATGACTTCTGCTTCCCATCTGTCATCCATTATCTGAAACAATTGGAATTCATATAATTGAAAATAAATATCCTCTAGAAACAAATTTCTTATTAAAAGGAATTAGAAAATGAAATTATATTATTATATATTGTACAACATCATACAATAATCACCTAATTTTTCAGTTAATATATTCAGATTGAATTGATTGATTCATGTATTTAGATTGAAGAGAATGTGAACAAATAACTTAATTAATAATGTGGTATTATAAATCATTTTGAGAATTTTATAAAAAGCAAAGTATATTATAAAAAGTAATCCTTCAAAATTTCAGCAGTGATTTAGATTCCATTATCCATTTATAAAATACATTTTAAAGTTTTTGATAGTAAAAATCTCAAGAATAATCAGCCAAAGGGAAGAGATAAATTAAAAATCACAGCTTATAAAAACATCCATGATGAATAAAATGAAGATCACTTAAATGTAACTCACAAGTCCACTGAGCAAATAGTGATAGGTTCGCTTCCCAAGAGTAATGTCTCGAACATGGGTGACTATGATTTCTTTTGCCATCTCTGCTGGGCAGTCCAATACCACATACTTGTGCGACCACCTATGTCAAAGTAAGGAATCTTAATATTGATTTCTTTATGTTTCGTACGAATGGAGACATTAACTGAAATATGAACTAATGAATAGTCAGATTTTTATGAAATAATTCAACTGAATAAGCAGGTATGAATATTAATATATTATTCTTTCTGATAAAAATTATTATCAAAAAATCACTCAGACATCACATTCTTTTTGTATCGTTAGAATTCTTACAAACTTAAGTTGTCCCTCTGTAATATGAAATATTCATTTTCCTCGAGTGTGCAGTTTCTTTCTTAAATTTAGTAAAACATTACGAAGCAAATTAAAAAATTAGATGCATAAATTGTAGATATTTCTATGCTATTCAGTACTGGATTTAGCAAAAGGTTAATTGAAAAACCTAAATTTGAAAAATCTAAAAGAACGCAATCATCACATAGAATCAGTACCTCTACAAAATATCTCCTAAAGAAAAATATTTGACACTTAGAAATATTTTCAAAATGTTAATAAAACTACCTTTTCATATCAAGACTATCTGTCACCCGAGGTGAATGACGCATGGCTATATCCCTCAAAGGGATGCCATGTAATGGAGTTTACTTTACTCTCTTTCATCAAACGTAATTAATTGGAATATACATCCCAAAGAATTTAATTTACCTAAATGGAACAGGCTTTGAATGCACTGAGAAATGAAAAATTCGAGTCAATATGATAGACGAAAGGATAGATGATACATCAGAATTTCGAGAACTGAAACATAGCAGGTATCTAACTTTTAGAATTCTTCTACTTGAGTTACTCCATGGCAGATACGTAAACATAGTAATTGAAAAACGTTTTGTGTAGACGTTTCGAGTCATTTTTTCAATAAATAAAGGGTATGCATTATATTTAAAAATAGATACATCGAAACCTTAAATTATTTGAAGATACAATGGTAATAAAAACACTGCATATGAGTGAAAGATTCGCTTCAGATATTTAACGTATAGAATCGACAATGATATGTAGGAATCTCGAACACCAAACCTTACTTAACAATTCCTTTTGTAAACTTTTCAAATTACGAATCAAAATCTTTATTAGGCAAAAAAAAACAATTCCAACATTTCAATGAACCTGATTCGTTCCTCATTTAGCAGTAAACGACTGAAATTAATGAGCGCCGATGTTGATTCATTAGTTAGTAGTTAAGTGACCGTCAACGATCACAGAGTTTATTTTAGGAGGAATTTAAATGTTTTATTTTTACGCCGACGCGGAAGTTCGCAATTTACATCAATTAGTCCCCTAATTATTAGCGCATAATGAAGAGTGTCGCTCGCGAACGTGAAACCAAAATAGTAATTGGCGGCATTGAAATGAAAACGAAAAAAATCGAATGTCGACGTTCATCATGAATTCGCCCGTTCATTAAATCTTTGTCCGGACGATTAGCATTTATAAAGGAACGGAAAGGTTTCAGCGGCGAAATTTCGCCCGAAAAACGGACTTAGTTACGTTATTTCGGATTAGCCTGTTTTCTTTTTATTCAAAGGGAAGCTCGCGTTCCGCCGAAACAGCAAACTTCGCAAAAAAACGCTTCACCGGCGGTGCCGTTCTTAACGCCATTGAAAAACCTCGCTGTAACCTAACTTTTACGACTCCGTGCACCTGTTGCTGATTATACTTTGGATGAAAAAATCGCGGATTTTTACAAAAGTGATAGGTGGAAGCATCCGGATGGAAGCGTGAAGGGAAGAATAAAAGATTGGACGCGAGCGTTTAGTAGACATCAAAGTGCAAGGGACTTAATGAAAAAACCCTTTTTCTTTTCTTTCTTCGAGAGATCAAGCTCGCGAAGACTTCACCGGGTGGAATATTTTAGCAAATACTTTTAGTGAAAAACCCCGGATTGGTTTCGCGGGATGGCTTCTGAAAATCTACGTTTTTCATGCGGGGGAGGAGCTTAAGGCTACCAGGGATCTTGTGTCGGTCAAAGCATGCAATCCATCAGGAAATTAAAACGCGGGAATATCTTATTCTTGGCTTCTGAGAGACTAAATGTCGGTCGAAAAGGAAAAGTTCTCTCCGAAGGTGTTCTCGTTTTTACCTGCTGAGTTCTTCAAGGCTGTGCAAGAAGTCAATCGCCTCAGATACGTTCTGAATTCGTCTAACTGCTTCGACCTGGATTGATTCGTTGCCTGGTTTCAGTGACTGGTAGATCTGCTGCAGTCGCAGAAGACCTATGTTACATGCACGGGGAAACAGTAATTAATATCATCTTCTTTTATATTGGTAGGTATTAAATGTTAGAACAATAAGAAAAGTTCATTAAGTTAAATCGTTCAGTTAGTTTTAAATCGTAAGAAGTTTTAGAGACATTTATATAAATTTAAATTTACAAGTTTCATTGAACTTGAAGTAATTATTAAAAAGCTTTAAAACACACAGTTACACCACTTAAATGTTTTGGTAGTTTTAGTTTGTTTAATTTCATAAAAGCAATATAAAATAACTACATATTAATGTTTTTAGCTCATTATATTTCACATAAATTCTAAAATATTAGTTCGGCTTCGTGGAACGATATTTATAACAATAATAATGACGACTTTTTTGGCGAATGTTTTAGCCTAGAAAAACCACTCTTACAATATTATCTTTAAGATAAATATATAATTAAGATATTATAGATAAATAAGAAAACTGCGTAATTACCACACATATAATACACAATATCTCAATACAACGTTTCAGGAGTATTAGGGATGACTCGGAATCATATATATGATTCCGAGTCATGCTGTATAGCAATGCAGGACCGGATATGTTGAGGGTAAGGGTACCCTGATGACTCTGAATCATATGGCAATGCAAGGTCGGATATGTTTTCCTGACGTGATGGTACACACAGAAGTATCAGAAATAAAAAAGACGTCATTAAATGAATATTCGCTTTAATAATAAATCCACATAAACTAAATCAAAATGGATCAAAGATGGGTGAAACAATAGTTCTAAAACTTACTGAGACTGTATATTTTTCGACCGGTTTCGGCTAAGTCGCCATAATAAAAATCACAATATGTAAATTTAAGTGTGGAAATTACGAAATTACGTTTTCTTATTCATCAAAATCTTAATATGGGAACAAGGAAAAAATGCAATTATGATGTACCTAGGATTTACAACCATTATGGTTGTAACAAATTAAATGCTGCGGTCCCTAGAATTTTTTACAGACTGACTGACAGCATGTGTGGCCACAATTCCTTGCCAAAATAAATACGAAAAAAATGTTTCTCAGTTGAATAGGGAATCATTTGTTCAAAGGTGGTAATTCGTCAATGAGCCAACTCGAATATTCATTTTTTTCTCACTTACGATATTAATATTATTATTTTAAAAGAACTGTAACGAATAAAAATGATGTATCTAATTTTTTAATGGTTTTTACTATAATATCAAAGCAAGTATTTGCTGTATTCTCTTATTCATGTAAGTGATGGCTCAAACTTAACGCCTGCATTCCTCGTGTTCGTTTAGTTCCATTCGTTCATCAAACAACAATCACTCCCGAGGATAATTAACAACGGGTCGAGTCTTCATTAGACGATTGCAGAATTCCACAACAATGGACAATATACGGCAGTCATCCATTTCATTTTATGAGCCTCCGCGTGGAAAAATTGAAATCTCAGAATCAATCCAATATGTTCCCGCCTGCGCTGGCAGGAAGCCATCGCGTAGTACATTTACACTCTCTCGCAGCCGCTTTCGATATATAACTTCCGCGGATATTACCGAGTGTTTATCATTAGCGTTCAAAATATCCGCCGCTTTCGCCCGTGTGATGGAGACGTCGCAGCGTCGAAAGGCGTCCTGACCCAATTCCGAACATAATTTTCCAATTCATCTCCGACGTCGGGGACGCAATAAAATATCGCAAACATTGATATAACCCTTTTATCACCGGGTCGAAAATGCTCGGGAAGCATGCACGGCACATAAAGTCCATAAAGCCTTAAAGCGAGGAATCTTCGCGGAGACTCGCCGCGTCAAATACTCACGCCGAGGTATATATATTTCCTCGCCTTTGGAATTTCCTTCCATTTTTACTGGCACTGAAGGAAATTACGCCGCTGGAGTGTACTTAAATTTAGTGCCCTTTTTTTCTCTCGCCGGAGAGACGAGGGGGGAGGAGGAGGGAACCGACCGAGCGTAAGTAGCGAAATTACGCCGCCCTGGACGATATGGGACGTAAAGGAGGATGAAGGGAGTGTCATACGAGTCGATACTAAATAAAAAAGGAGAGGACGCTCTCGCGAGGGGACAATGGAAAAAGACCCACAGTAAACCCAATAAGGCATCCGAGTGAATGGACTTTTTTTCGCCAAAGGAGGAATTCGCCGAAAGAGACGGGGGTTCGTGAGGGGAAGATATAAAGGGCGGATTTGTGCGGGGTGCTAAGAGTAAACATAATGGGATTATTCTTTTTTTTTCTCCTCTCGGCCGAGATCCCCGGACTTTGGTGATCTTTGGCTTCGTGGAGATATTTGATACCGCAAGATCGTCGCCGTCGCACACTAATCACCTCGAGATGCCCCCATAACGTCTTTATATATTTGATCAAAGGGCTCGCGCTCGTATTTGGGGAGATGATTCGTGCGATTATCGCCGCACGCAGTTCCGAATTTGATGATGGAGAAATAAGGCTGAAGAGGATCGGAGTGTAAGTGTGATCCTGTCGAAATTAACCTTTTAGCTTGAGGATGCAAAAGCTTTCGACATGTCTACAGCATTCAATTATATCAATATAAATTAGATAAATAAAATTAGGTATGTGTATTAATTTATATATATATAAATTATTATAATTTAATTATATCCCTATTAATTTAATTCTTATATTTTTAACAAAATATGCTGGATAATATTCGTATGTAAAGATATGTCTCGTCAACAGGCTTTGCCTCAGGAAACATCAATGTCACATGTTAATAAAGAAATAAATAAAATAAAAAAAATGAAATACATAATTATCATAGCACATATAATTACAATTATATATATATACATTACAAAATATAATACATTCAAAATATATAATACATTCAAAATATATAATTCATGACATATATGGAATTAAAAAATATTTAATAGGTAATTAAATCAAATATGGAACTATTACATTTACACAAATATAAAATGGATATTAATGAAAAAATGAAAATATTAATATTACATAAACTATGTGATTATTTTACTCTTAATTTTTGACCAGAGTTCTGTTTTCTAAAAAAATATTAATTAAACTCGTTAATCATTCTTCTTTGCTTGCTTTGTATGCATATTCATATGCGATCATTAACGGAGTTCGGATTCATCGCATAATTATTCAAATTCAATATGTGTATAATTTTTTTAAAAACAAATATATATATAATTTTTCATTTAAAAGCGGTTCAAGACCTTCTATTAAAGTTATCGTATTAAAAAGTTTTAATTAACCAAATTTTCCTAAATTACATAGATATACATACAATATGAAATTAATTTGCTTCACCGGGGTAAGTAAAAGAAAATATCAAATTTTAAGGATTATCTCTACCAATAAATGAATAGTTGATGTTTTTTTATTTAGACAAACATCTGAGATATATTGTACTTTATTGTATTTTATTTCCACCCAGCTGCCTGATATTTAACCCATGTGCAGCGTTGCAGTATAATGGCGATTAAACCTACATTAAGATCTTTGGCACAATATTCACGAAGAGCTTCAGTTGCACTAGTCTCCCCTCCACTGAATAAGTCCCACAGCTATCTACTCGTGGGTTCCCTTGGATTTCCGCTCCGATCTAATCTAATCATCTTGAAAACTGAATCATTGATAAATCAATCACTTATCTCCAGGAAAAATCGATGACAAAATCCAGATTTCATTTTATCATTACGCAATAATCATCTGGGGGGGTTACGCGTTACCTTTTCGCAACTCGCAATATTTTAAAGATGATTAACTTCGAAATTCCTAACTACGTTGAGCTCTTTGGAATTAACTATTGTATGGCTTAGAACTGAGACAAAACTTCGTCTTGTTTGATATTATTCGTTAGGTTATGGAAGAAAATGCTTTCAAAAACTATTACGTAAAGAAACTCAAAATAATTGTAAATCAAAGTTTAATCAAAATGACTCACCAAAAGATCCGAAAATTTTTAAAGATTTTACGATTTATATCTTTCATAATGGAGAATGCTCAAACCTTTTTTACTAACAGCAAATAAAGGTAAAGGTATTAAAGGCAAGTCATCTGAGCGCTGAGAAATAAATATTTCTGTAATTCCTCTACCAGTCATAGTTAGCGTTTCATTTCATTCATAGCGTTTGAATAGTTACGCTAAAATAATTTGACAATTTAAAACTCTTCGAAACCTTCATAATTATTCAACTATCATTTACATCGGATGCGAATAATTTGCATTATCACATCTATTTTTAACTAACTATGAATTTTAATGGGTGAGAGAATAACGAGATTAGAATAGTATTGAATAATTCAGTGGTCCTGTATAACTATGCAAAAGAGAAGAACATTTCCAATATCAGTTTTGCTATCCATAAAAGGTGAAATTTATTAATTTAAATGCCCTAAAAACATACACATCGTCATCATATTTTACATATACAGTGGTACCTTGGTTAACGACGCTAATCCGTTCCAGGATAATCGTCGTTAACCAAAACCGTCGTTATCCAAGGCGCGATTTTCCACAGGTATAATAATGGTAATGGATTACCGTATTTCTCGGCGTCAAGGACGCACCCAAGTTATTGGAAGCAAAACTTAAAATATTTACCGATTTAACTCCGGTGAGACAACATGTGCCCATGTGAATTAGCTACAATTTAGCATTGAACTATTTTTAATACTATCCGCTAGCTGATATTCAGCATGTTTTTATGATGCAACGTACACCAAATATTAGTTTATAATATAGTGATTATAAAAATAGAAGTGCTGAAACACGTGAAACTCCGGAAAGACCAATCGACGAGGCGTCGTAAGCCAAATCCTACGTCGTTACCCAAGATATATTTTGGTTACAGCAACTCGTCGTTAACCAAGTCCGTCGTTAACTAAGGACGTCGTTAACCAAGGTACCACTGTATTAAAAAATCCATTAATTTCACTCCAGTTGAAGAAAATCTCCAATAAAAGTTTAGCTATTCATAAAAGGTAGATTTTATTTATTTCAATGTACCCCATAAGCATACACGATACTATTATATTTTACATATATAACTAAATTTTAAACTTCTTTTAATTTCGTTCAAAGTGAATTACAAAAAGGAAGTTTCCACCTCAGAGAAGCTTCGATAAAACTTGTTCGTTAAAAAGAGGTCTCGAGCCACCGAGTGTCGGCTTAGCATTCATAACGGATAGTAATAGAAATTCAGCCCATGGAATTATTTCTTTACGTTTTTTCTCCATCATAAATAAAAATGCAAATTGGGGAAATCGGCACTTCCAGCTGTATCCACGTTCAACAATGCCCTCTTTACTACCGTCTCGTAAACAGCGATATAAAACGGGAAGCATTGAAGCATGAGCTGAAAGATAACGACCTGGGATGTAATTCATGCAGTGGAAATTGCGTCAGTGATCGTCTTGAAAGAAAGAAGCCAATAAAACTTCGTTCTGGAGGTACGAATTTCAGACTCGATAAAAATTAATCCGTCCTGAGACAGACGGAGTGTTACATATTTGTTATTTTTTCTTCATATACTATTTATAGTCAATATCACTGTCATAATTTTGACTATACACTGCGTGTATTGTAGTTATCATGTTACTACAGTTAGTGTATAATTTTGCAAGTGTTGTTATATCTATATAAATTTTTCTCTGGATATTTTCGGAAATTTTATATTATACACTCATGAATTTTGGTCTACATTTTTCTTATTGATTTTTAAAGTTTTGTACTGAATTGCAAGTTTGTACTGAGTTGAATTTTAGTTTTAATGTACTAGACTAGACTTGCTGAAGGATTAATTCGACTATGTTTATTGATGTACTACATACATGCTCTTACTGATTTTGTTGCGTGGAATTTGGTATTGATTATTATAATTATTTAAATTTGAAACACAGATTGTACAATATGTATGACTAGTTATCATATGTATCCAATTCTATTAGGCAGGATACTAATGAAGACTCATACCCAACAGAATTTGCATAACTTAAAATTTTACGATTAATTATTAATTGTAGGCTCTAGTTAACTTGGCACCTCCTAATGAACTATTACTGGCTCACGAGGCTAGACTGTATGTAGTTATTGATTCTTTTTATTGTACTGCTAACATGTATGCATTATATGCAAAGAAAATTCAGTTTCTATTTATTTTATAAGTAACGATAGTCATTTCATCAGAAACATATTCTTGCCTTGTATGATTTTGTAAAGCCTTGCCTTGTGGAATACAGTTAATGAATAAATATTATATTTTAGGAGGAATAAAACTCCGGATTCGGAAGCACGGCTACAGGTATGTTTTCGAAGCATTAGTTCCGCAAACAAAATCCTCGCGGTCACTCAAAAAACCGAAAAATAAACGGATGAGTGGCCTCAGATATGACAACCCCGAAAGTAATTTCCGCGCCCTCGGGAAACGCGATAAAAAACTTTAACGAGCGAATATCTCAAGCACATCCACATTCGTCTGATCTCCGGCTCGATCACTGGCGTCGAGGAGGGAAAAACCCCGATAGACTTGCGTGGCCGGAAATTAATACCGAACCCGAGTACTTTACGTTCAATCCCATTTTCCCGCTCGGCGGAAGCGATATATTTCCCGGGGCTTCAATTAATCCGCCGCGTTGTGAATTACACGCGTCATCAAAGCCAACCTCTGACCTTATCCGATTTCTTGAGCAATCCTTCTTTCCAATTAATGCGAATTAACGGCGTTCCGTCCGCCTCTGGCGTACATCGAGCCATCCCAATCCTCGGAGGAAAATGTATATATAATATCGCTAACGGTTCAGTAGCCACCGCAAACTTTACTGGGGATGTGCTCAATCGAGAGGCGGAAAGTGATGCGTTTTAGCCGCGGGGAAAAAACATCCAGCGAGCCAAAATTACCGTATTTGCGCTTCGAAATTTATATAGGCATTTTCGCTCATTTTTTCGCCGTCAAAGCTGCCGTTATCGCGTATTTTTGCAGCTTTCGAGAGATTTTATCTCCGACTTCGGCCAATTCCAGATCGAAATTTCCCTAATAAGGGACTTTATGTGACACTCAATTAAAAACCTGCGCGGGTAGATAGATACGGCCAGATTATTAAGAAGAGATGCGCGGAAACAAGCGATTCCCGGATTTACTGCCCCCGGATCCCAACAGCAAACTCCGAAGCGATTCCTTAACTAATTAACGACGTTTTATTACTTTTAATCCGCCGTACCCTTTCATCTCCCGCGACGCGTCTGTACAGGAAAAACTTCCGCCGTCGTTTTTCGCGTCGCATGTTCGGATAATGATCCCCGCCCTATTTAGAGTATATAAATAAGCTCGGAAAAAGGTTTCCTCGCACCCCTCGGATAATCCTCTTATGGGGCAAAAGAGGCCCGAAAAATTTCGACCCGTTTCAATTAGGGGGCGCGCAAAATTCGAATCCGCGATAATTTCGCGAATATCTCGATCCCATAAATCGGCAGTGTCGTGCGATTAAGTCATCATGGAGATTAAATCGCAAAAGTCTCCACCACTCTCCTCCGATAATAACGGCAGAAAAAATTCCCCGCGGAACTACTAAAAAGGGACTTTTTTGTTCGATAATCTTCGGGCAGCATCTCCGAATAAAACCCCCATTATCCTTTCCGGCATTAAAAAAAACCCGATCGCCTCTTCGGGAAATTTACGAGATTAATTTCACGAATTTTCGGCGTCCTTCCGAAAAAAAGCGCCATTAGAAAAAAAGGCGGGAAAAAATGCGGGAAAAAACGCGGGAAAATTAAAAAAAGCGGGAAAAAAAGAAAGACGCATCGCGCGCGCGGCCCTCTAGCGGGCGTGTTTATGACGAAAAAATTTGCATAACAACGAGCGGTTTACGGTCGAGCGAGAAATCCGATCGCGGGAAAGAGGCGAAAAAAATCGACGGCAAAATAGGTACAGAGACGTTATGTGGGGCGGCGGGAGATTGTTGGGGAAAAAGAAAGGGGGGGGAGGGTTTTAAGGGGCTTATCTTGCGCCTGAGGGTTGGGGGAGGGGGGGGGGTTAGGGAAGAATAACTCGCGAATCCGCATTGAGAAGCCCCCGACGGCTTACACAATAAGAGTGGATGGACCGCCCATATCGGCATCTCCTCCTCCCGGAGAGTGTGTGGGAAGAAAAGAGGGGCTATGCAGAGATGGGCAGCTCGCCCGCCCACCCTTTCTCCGGGGTTTATATGGAACGTGGCGATACGGGGAAAAAAGGCGAAAAGATAGCTGCCGAAGTTACCTCGGACGTCGGCGCATGGAATAGAGGGGCAGTGCCATAAGAGAAGAGGAGAGGAGAAAGAGAATTTTGGGGTTGCGTGTATTGATCTCCCACGGAGGAGGGAATGGGAAGTAGGGGAGGCGGTAGGGGATGCGACGTTGCCACGACTCCGTCTCTCCTAACCCTATCGAGTGAAGGAGTCGTGAGTGATCGGCAGCGGTCCTCATACTCCGCTTCCGGATGCATTTTTGTGTTTTCCCTCACCCACCCCCCCCGCAAACATCTCCGGCGACTCCTACCTTCTAACCCAATTCCTTACTCCTCGTCCGCTGTTGAGGACCGTGCCGCGGCCGCTGGCCACTCATCGTCTTACGCCGATCTTCTAAACCGTCCTCCACGTGTGGCCCTCTCCGAAAACGTCCTTTATCGATTGCCTTTTTTCTCGCCCTTCGGTCAAAGACGAGCTGTTAGACGCGAGATTAATGACGTGTTCGTAAACCGCGCTGAGGAGTCAGGGTACGGACAAAGGCGAGGGCGTAGAGGGGCGTGAGTCGTAGGATAATGATAGCGGAGGGTCAGGGCGTGGATTGATTTCGCTCTAGGAGGGAAAAAAGAAGACGGAGGCCTCCGGAGACCGCTTAAGAACGCCTCCGTCGGGACGTCGAAGAGAATTGCGTGAGGTAAATAAATGAAAAAGGGGCCTTCTTCCTGGCCATTTGTTTCTAATTAGATCCCCCCGACCCTTATCGCAGGAGGGATTAATCTCCTCTCGTTCTAAGTCGCGTAGGGATTGATTAATAGTGTGTGCTCGGGACCGTTTATCTCCTCGGGATCGCGCGCCAAAAATCACGTACCTCGACGTAATTTGTATCGTAAACTTTCTCGCAAAAAGCGTCGGCGGGTGGGGGATATTCTTTAGGAATCCGCGGTACCGGAGAGATAATTGGATTGGAGTTAATTGCGCGCTGGCACTTAGGCTTTCTGCCGATGCCGTGGCCACTATGGCCGACGCCGGCATAATGAGAAGAATGGATGCATTAACATCGGGAGCGGAAACGGACAATTTAAACTTGAAGCCGCTCCGTAACGCGCGGCTTTTTCTGTCGGATCCGCAGGAATCGAAGAAAAATAAAGGAAACGGCCCTTATTAGAAGTTTAAAATCTCCATTAGCCGTCTTTGTCGGCATTCCTCGTCTCATTCACCGGTATTCGGAGAAAACAAGGACACCGCAATTTAAGAACACCCAATGCGCATTTCGAAAGCGATGCTTTCATCTTCAATACTACTATTACCCCTGAAGATAAAACATCTCCTTGATTATGAAACATCCCCCTAAAGATGAAACATCCCCTGAAGATGGAACATCTCCTGAAGATGAAATATCCTCTGATGATGAAAGCATCCCCCGAAGATAAGATAAAGGTGCCTGATCACTCCAGAAAATGACTTCTTGTATTCTACGAATACCGGTGAATGAGACGAGGGAACGCCGAAAAAGACGGCTATTGAAGATTTTAAACCTCTAATTCTTTAAAAGTCGTGTTCCAATTTTCTTTCTTTACGAAAAGCAGCCCTCTGCTACTTCGGGAATACTTACAGTTCGACATCCCTCGGTCGGACTTTGTTAGGGAAACCTCGAGACTAATTTTTCTCATAATCCGAGGAGCGGTGAGCAAAGTTTCTCTTAACCTCCTTTGACGCGCTTCAAAGGTAATCCCGCAGTTTCCTAAAAAACATTACTTCGGGATACTTGCGAGAAAATCGACTTAATGAAATAGGAATAAACTTCGGGGGTTCCGCCGTGGAGGAGGAGAAGCACAAAGCCTTTTCTTCTTCGAGGGGGCAAAAAAATCCCCGTTATATAACTCGAGAAAAAAATTTAAAAGAAAACCTCGCTCGGAGTTCGCAAAAGTTATATTAAAACGGCTTTAATTCCGTTTCGCAAATTGAGCGCTGCATTTCCCCTTTTCGGGAGAGGACTAATTTAGCGTGCAGTTGCGCGGAAGAACACAAAGTTTCGAACGACCACGTGTACGAGATCCAGATTTTTTTCTACGGCGCACTCTGAAGTTTGGGAATTGGGTTCTTTTATTATTAGAGGAACATAATCAGATGAAATTATTTACACGAAACGACTGCCCGCAAACTCGACACGAACCGCCGCGTGTTGGGGAAACGTGTTTCTACGTTGCGCGGATTTTTAAAGCGCAATGAATCGTGTAATTGGCGGAATTTGTAAACCGGGAAGCGTGCCTCTGCATTATTTGCGGAAGAGGGGAGAATATTCGATTCGAAACCAGGAAAACAAACAGGGATAATTGGCTGTCGAAGGCCGAGAAAAAACCGCACTTGACGCCGTTTGTTGTGGATTGGAATTTTTGAACACCGCGCATTAGTCGATGACTCGCGGGGAGGCGAAATTATTTCGAAAAGTTCGCGCGTCACCGCTCTCTCTGCGGATTGAAACATCACTGCGCGAGCAAATAAAGATGATTAATTCCGGGCGGGCCGCGAAACGTCATCGATAGTTCTCACCGTTCGTCATAAAATAGTGTTTATGAATGGTGTTTGCAGACCGATGGTCGGGGTCAATTAAGTTACCACGGGACACAGCATGTCGGAATTATGTCAGGAGGATCGGAGGTCCTGATTAAAAAAATCACCGCAAAAACAAATAGAGAAAAGTTACCGATGTTCGTCATAAAAGGTAATTTTTGAATGGTGTTTGTAGAGCGGTGGATGGGGCATATAAGTTAGTTACGGGACATGGAGTGTCGGCATTATGTCGAATGGATCGAAGTTTCTGATTAAAAATAACCACCACTAAAACAAATAGAGGAAAGTTACTGCTATTCGTTGTAATACATAAATATTTTGAATGGTGTTGTATGACCGATGGATATGGGATGTAATTTAGCCTCGTGACCCAGTGTGTCGACATTATGTCCAGAAGGTCGAATGTCCTCATGCAAAAACGCATCACCAAAAGCAACAAAGAGAAAATCCCAAGGAAAAACGGATTCGAAAAAAGGATATCCTAATCCCAACTTATTTCCTAAAGGTTGACCAAGAAGTGAAAAATTGTGACGTGACTGTGATTCGAGCCCAGGTCTTTCCTTCGGTTATGTCGCACGCTCTCCTGCTCTAAATTTAATTTCTCTTCCATCATTTGTATACCTTTTCCCTAAAGCTACTACTGTTTGTCATAAAATAATTTTTTGATAGGAGTGTGTAGACCATTGAATGGAGTACGAAGGTTAGTCTCTAAACACGTCGTGTCGGCATAATGTCGAACGCTCTGATTAAAAAAATCACCGCTAAAACAGAAATAGGAAATTTACCAATGTCTGACACAGAGTTTTTGAATGATGTTTGTCAACAGGAGGTTGCGGTTAGTCACGAGACACAGCTTGTCGGCATTCTGTATGTGAGATCGAATATTCTCATACAAAAAATCACCAACAAAACAAACAGAGGTTCCCAAGAGTAAACGGACTTGAAACTTTAACCCTTTTCCTTAAGTTACTGTAGTTCGTCATAAAATAAAGTTATTGAATGATATTTGTAACCTGGTGGAGTATGAAAGTTAGTCTCGAGACACGTCATGTCGGCTTAATATCAAACGATCTGATTAAAGAAAAAAACTACTAAACAAATAGAGGAAGTTTACCTCCGTTAGTCATAAAAAAGATTTTTTAATGGTATCTTTAGACTGTTGGATGGTGTTAGTAACGAGACACAGCTTGTCGGCATTATGTCCGGAGAATCGAAGAATCCGATCAAAAAAAATCCCCACGCAAACAAATAGAGGCAATTAATTCGGAAGGCGAGGCGTCATCGAGCCCCACCGCTGTATGTTCCATAATAGACTTTTTCCACTCCATAATTGTTTCGCGGTGAGAGATATACGACACCGTAAATGGTAATTAGTGCTCGGCAATACATCGCGGCGCGGGGAGATAGTCATCAAATGGCCCGCGGGATCCAATAATCCGGCCTCGCTCGGATCCCGCACATACCGGCCTAATCAGGATTTTACTTCCCGTCGAATGCATTACCGTCATAATCATGCGGATAGTCCCGGCGAGCAATCACGACCTCGCGGCGGGAAAATCCGTTTTCCTTCCGCGCTAAATGCAAACTCTCCTTGTCAACGCTTCCTGGGGAGGATCGATCAATCCCTCAAGTACACCGTGCGTACCCGGAGGGCGTACTCTGGCGTCCTAGACACAATTTTCATATTAAGCAAACTCCGAGCGCCTCCGTCGACCTTGTGATGCAAAATAAGCCCCTCGTTTGGGGCCGTGCCTTCGCCTCATTTTCATATACTCAGAGAATCGCATTTCCAAAGGTCGCCGCATTAATAACGGGGTCGCAGACGAGAGTCGTCCTCTCTCATTTTTTCCATTTTAATCGAATATGTATAAGGCACGCTGATTTTCTTCCCGGCGAAGAAATCGGGAATTAAGATCTCCCCGACGAGGAAGATTTTTTTCTTTCCGTCCGCTTCTTTCTGCGACGAGGATGATCACATTAGGTCGGAATGAAGGCTCCAGAAGGCTTCTTTGAAAAAGTTTTTTACTGTCTTTTTCATTCTGTTCCGAATGCGGTACGCCAAACATCCGTTACTTTTTTCAGTATACATTAACGAGCTCAAAAATCACTCTGATAGTAAAGTAAGAATATTTGCGGACGACCCGATAATTTACAAGTTAAATATTAAGTACGAGAAGTAGTTAAGTTAAATAGCTTCATAGTTAAGAATCAATACCGTTTTTATAAGACATGATCTCTAGTGACATTACTAGACCATAATGTCTTGAAATATGCCGAAAATAAATAACCAGTTGACGAGATATTTTTAGACTTTCGCAAAGTGTTTGATAAGGTCCAACATCACAAATTATTATGGAATTTAAATGCCGCTAATATCAACGGCCAAGTATTAAACAGGATAAGGGACTTCCTCTCCCACAGAGAAGAACGAGTAATACCGGATGGTTTCAGTTAGAACCTAGTAAGAGAGACCTTATGCGTTCCTCAGGGTAGCGTCATAGTTCCGTTACCATTTATAGTACATATTCACAATCTTAATAATTAGACTGATAGTCGACAAAGAGTATTTGAGGACGACGGAATGATTTACAGAGAAATAGAGAGAAAAGAAGACAGATCCACCATATCCAAATATTTAGATGGAATTATGAAATGGTGCAATCCCTGGAAATAAGAGCTTACTGTATATTCGCTAGTTAACTTCTCCGAAATAAAATCTATTGCTAATAATTATTCTTACAGCCTCCGAAGGGAAAAACTCAGTATCAGTAGAATCGGTAAAATATCTTGAGTAGCCATAACTTGGAGTAAGTCACGAATAACTTAACATGGGATATCTCCATCCGTAATATTTGCGGACGAGCACTTAAGAAATTCGGATTCCTCGACAGAAAAAGTACGCGAGCGATGTTACTTTGCGTAAGATATACCCCAGCTAGAGTGTGCACGTAGTGTATGAGACCCTGCTGAAATATATTGTATTCGTGAATTGGAAAAAGTACAAAAGACTATACGCTTCGTAAAGAATTGTTACGAGAAAGCAGTGAGCGTTACTCATTCATTTCAGGGGGCCGGGTGGGATCTTTAGAAGATTGACGTACTAAGCAAACCGAATTCTCAAGTGGAACATGCTAAGTCTTATTTCGTAACTATGTCCTTTATCAATATAAACCTCAATTTACTCGATAAAATCAGAGAAGCTACGTTCCTAGAGGCTGTTTGCTGTAAAGTAGGCACTCAGCCCATTGGTCGGTTGGTTCCTCACCCTCTCTAACATTAGATACCAAGATATAATGATTCTTGTCTATGTCTTGTCTTGAATAATGAGGCTCACCAGACAGGATAAGGAATGAGGTAGTTTGCGCTTGATTTTCCCACCAAGCTAGGATGCTATAAGAGGAACGTGCCCACGTAAGCGAAGCACGACTCTACGAGTAACATTTTTCTTGGCATTTCATAACGAGAGACCTTAATTAGTGCCATGAATCAGCGTAGTCATACCTTAGTAGCTTTCATATCATTTCAGCCATGACCGGATATGAAAGAACACTTATATTCTATCTCTCTATCCTATATAAGACAGAGGATGTGACCGACATTATGCAACAAAAATGTTACATAGACTGTTCAGACACCGAGAGGAAGATAGGGGAAATAGATGCTAGAAGGAGTCGCTTGAAAAAATCATCTTTTCCGCGAACGATACGCGAAAGTAATCGATTTAGGGAAGTGGCATCATGGTGCATGTGCCACAAGCCGTAAGCCTTCTTGCAGGGCACAGAAGAAACCTCCGAAGGTCAAAGAGAAACCCAATTCGCGGGATCGCGACCCGGAGGAGAGGAGCAAAATAAAAGAACCCACCGGAGAATCCTTACGGAGGATCCGGAAAAAAACCGAGATCTCCTAAAACATCTCCGCCGAATAACAATGCCGAGCATAACGAACTTTTCCCCGGGAACGAAGATAATGCAGCGACAAATTGGAATTCTTGGAAGACCCTCTCGTGAGATGCATCGAAACGACCCGCCTTAAAACGCGATACGAGCCGGAGAGAGGGGGAAGAGCTCCTTCCGAATTAAACTAGCATTGTAGGGAGAGGAATTTCGGCTGAACCGGGGTCGCGGTGGGGGAAGGAATGTTGAACAGGAGGAGGCACGTCCAAAGCCTTGCTCCCGAGGTTGGAGAAGACGAATACAAGACCAAGTATCAAATTAAGCGTGAAAACATAGGTGGGACTCTCAATGATATCCGGCCGCCTACGTCAAATGGGGCGGAATACGAGAGAAGCTAGAAGGGAGCTGCGTCGGAGATGGATGCCCATGTTGAGGAGGATGAATAAGGGATAGGAAAGGAATGGATGGGTAGGAAAAAGAGTGGATGGATATGTAGAGAACGGCGTTGGAAACGGAAAGTGGGATCCAAAGGTATCGATTCGTGAGGGTGCGAGGAGGTTCATGCAGAGGGCATCGGTGGGACGAGAGGATGGGATAGATAAGGGGATAAACGAAGGGAAGTGGAGGAAGAGGTCAGAGGAGAATACTGAGGCGAAAAGCGCCCAGGGATGCCCAGGAAGGAAGAGGATAATTGGATGGAGAGAGGAAGGGGTGAGGAATGCGAACGGAAAGAGGAAAGGAGATTATGCAAGGGGGTCCACGCAGCGAGACGCGTGCAAGGAACAAATGAGACGGTGGGAGAAGGAATGAAAGTGAAAATTGATCGCCGAGGAGCGCGGGGAAAGTTAAAGTTGAGCTCGGATGAGGAAGATGTCGAAGAGACGGATGCAGATGTTGATGGCGTGAGGATAAATAACAGGGAGGGGCTGAAAAAATACAGGTCTTGAAAAGGAAAGCAGGAAAAGAGGAAGTGAACTCGCTTTCTAAACGAAAACTTTTCGTTCGTTTCTCGGGTTTATTTACTTTGGTAATATCTCGGTAGTTTCTGAATAAATTTAATTTTTATATTTTTGAAATCGCTCTTCCCTAGATTGCTGTCACCGGTGAAATAATATCAGATGGGAGTCTACTTATGAAAATTACACAGGTTTTTCCTTGCGTGTGAAACTTCTTTCTGTCGAATACGGCTACTTAAAAGATGCTTAGCAAGTGACTGATTTTGAGTGATCGAGTTTTTCTTAAGTAAAGGAAAATATACACAAATAAACAAGAATCTGATTTTATATTTGTTGCATGCATCAGAGGAATAGACTTCGTCAGAAACTGGCATTTTAGAGTGAGTAAATTATTGATGTTTCTATTGAGAAGTGAAAAATTTGGATATAACAGTAACCTATGCTTAATTATGCCGTTACCAGGTTTCAAACTCGGACCCGTAATTTAATGCACAGGATTTCCAAACCGGAATGACCGTGTCAACTTGTTGAAATGCGTACCCGAGTTACTGCACTAGGAGACAGAATGATTCTTAAGGTAGATGTAGAGAAAAAAACAGCTGGATGACTACGGCGAACGAGATGCTAAAGAAAAGTGAGATAGCTCAAAGAATAAAAGGGGATGTAGAAAAGAAATATGGATGTACCTAAATGAAAGCTGTATAAAAGGATAGGAGAGTATTGAGTAGTATCGAGTCATACAAAGCAAAGAAGATATTAAACCCGAAATGTCAATAATGATATTTCTGTATCATCGCATTAATTCTATACTCAAACAGCAAGGTTTCATTAGCTCCGATTTGTTTATTTTGCTGATTTACTTTATTGAATTCAAACTTATGATGTTGTAAAATAGAATAAATCATATGGTAATAACGAACTTACATTGAATTCTTACTTTTCTTATTATTACAACTTTTTATCTATGGGTTATCATCATATCTCATGCTATAAGTAGGTTTCATACATCACAATTTCATATAATACGTATATTACTCTTAATGTTTTCTTTTACCTTTATCTATTTATTAATTTTTGATGCCCTTAAAAATCTCTTCGTAAACCATTAACAATGGGACACCCAAAAATAGACGAACAAAATAAAAATATATTTCCGGAAATACCCAACTATCCGGGACTAGAACCCGATACCAAGGCGTTGGTAGACGGCACCGAGGTCCGAATATTCAAAACATTCTCACAAAAGTATCTCAGATTTCCATTGTGATGCTGCGGAACATCTTATTAGGCTAGGTTGGAGGAATGGGTCCACTAGTTTCAATTCCCCCCGATAAAGACGCTATCCACCCGTGCTCACGACTTGTGCACCCTTAGTCAGTTCAGACTTTTCCACAATTCTTCATTCCTCGAATTCCTCTCGTGCCTCGGGAAAACCACCGGCGCCGTGCATGGAGTCCTTTACTAATGAGAATTATCGATTCGGCGGTATTTATTTTCCTAAATTAGGGAAGGAAACATTAAACACGAGGACGCGGCGGAAAATCCGCAAGAGAGAGGAACGACGGAGAGAGTGAAAGGGAAATTTTGCTGGAAGAATGAGCCTGGGGAAGAACGCGGGGGTGATGAAGGGGAAACGGAATCTGGAAGAGTAGAGAGAGAAATTCACAGCTTTTGAGCCCCAAGAGAGAGGGAAGTGCGACACAGCCAGAGTTGTGCAGATTTAACGCGAAAATGAGAAGTGCGTGGAAACCGCATCAGAAGACATCCGAAGAAAGGGGAGCGAAAACATGGTGAGGGGGGGGGGGCAGAGATGACATTTTCACTGCAATGATTTATTTTGTAAGATTCATAAGTCATTCATATTACCCTAAAAACGTAGCTTTGTTAGAATATAAAAGCAAAAGAACTATTAAATTAACATTGAAAATTGACTGTGCCATAAAACTATTATTACGTTAAATCTGCAGATAGGTATACACCAGGTGGCAGAGTTAAAAATAAATAATAAAATAAATACTTTTCTATACTATTATTTGTGTCTGAGCCGACCTTCTATTCTTTCAGTACTTGGGAAGGGGCTAAGAATATCTTAAGGTAATTAATTCCATTCCTTTGCAGTTCTGTTCACGTAGGGAATATTCACCAACATCTTTCTTACGTGGATCTGTATATATTATAAAGGAATAAAATCTTGATGATCAGACGTTACCTTGTGGAGAGCCATTTTACCTTGTGGAAAGCCATTCAGATAATGAAAAATTTAGTTATTTTTTCATTACCTTTTAAGGGAATGGTCATTTTTACCAATATATTTTGGACCAGTCTGTCTATTGAAATAATACGCAATAGTTTGTGCTTTCCCTTAGCAGCACGTTTTTGTTCGGAAGCTGTTTTCGGAGCACTCCTATATATGTGCTTTATTTAAACTTTCAGTCACGATGAGAACTTAGTATGGTAGTTAAAACATAAAACTCATTTATATCTCCATGGAAACTAGACGTGATTGTGTATTAAAGAGAAATATTGTTACCACAATGAACTTATCAGGTACAGTCATAGAAGTGACAGGGTCGATCACAATAATTTATTATTTCGCAACGATTCTCATAAAAAATTGTCAGATGTCAGTTGCTGATATCAGATGATAGTTGCTTTAGCTATAAAACAGGTAAACCTTCTGATGCACTCAATCTAGAATGGGGTTAGATTAGATTTCATTCAATAAGATTAGGAACGTAAACCGTGACCCGACAACTCAAAGTGCGACAACTCAGAGTATGATAACTCAGAGTGCGACAACTCATCGGACCCGACAACTCACCGTGACTACTTATTGCGCGAACAGCAGATAACTACAACAGTTGAAATAATATCAAATTTTGAACGTTAAAACAATTGAGTGGTAGTCTTTTCACCGATTGCTGATTAAACTAGTTAATAAGTTATCAATAGTAACTTTAATAATATATACACCACCCGATTAGCTGACATCAGGTCAGTGGTCGCACAGTGAGTTGTCAGGTCCGATGAGTTGCCACATTCTGAGTTATCACGGAACCAACGAATACACGGTGGGGTGAAGTTGATGGGCGGGGAGGAGGAATTCAGAAACAGGGCGCCGACCGCACCAAGAATCTCGGAAAGGGATAAATATGCACAAGGAGAGCGGAGAGAGAGAAAGATCAAAGGATTAGAAGTTAGCGAAAGAAACTGAGCCGAGCCGAGTGATTAAGGCGGAGAAAAAGTCCCGAAAATTTTCATAATTCCCCAGAAAAGAAATGCGGGGTCCCGGCGATTAATTAAAGAATTCGCGGCCGGAATAAAACCCAGCGGGCTGAGACCCGCTTTCTTTTTTTCCGAAGGAGCGAGGAGTTCGTCGAATTTCGATAGCGGATAGCTTCCGGTCCAATCAGCGACCCCGCGGAGTCGGCAAACGGAGCGGCGGATTCGAGACGGCGAAACGAGTGCAGAGGGGAGGATGGGAAGGAGCGGGATTATGAGACGGGGCGGGAATGTGACGGGAAATGGTTAAGAGGGATTGCGGGGGGATATAGCGAAGGAAGGTTTTCGGGGGAGATTTACATGCATTGGAAGTTGGCTGCTTCTGAGAGTTAAATTAAAGGATAATGGGGTTGTCTGGGGGTTTTACGGAGCCAAGGTGGGAGAGGATGCAGCGATGAAATATAAACGGGAAGAGAGAGAAAGCTGCAAGATTGCGTCAGGAGAAGCGGAGACGCGGATGGGGAAGGCGCAGCTGCCACCGCTCCGCGAAAAGGGGGCGCAGTTGAAATTAATTCTTATTTCATTACTTTCAATTGTTACGCAGATTTTTTGCACTTTTTGCCACCCGAATTCTTTCTCTGTGGCACTACAACCCAGTGTGGCATTCAGTAGAGATTGTCGCCATTCCTCTCTTCTTTTAGCAACTTCTCTTCAATTCCTCATTCTAATGGCATTCATATCGCAAGGAAAGGGTTAAAGGTTCTTTGCATATAAGAGCGTGCTCCCAGGAAAAATCCCAAGGATAAAGGAGTTGAAAAAGTCAGACGGGGCCGGGAATCGAACCCGGGATTTTTCTCTATCCTGGAGGCTGCCTTAACCAGCTAGGTTACCCAGCTTGAACAATTCTGGCCGGGTAGCCTAGCCCGGATAGAAGAAGATCCCGGGTCCGTTCCCGGCCCCGTCACACTTTTACAAGTCCGTTTTTCTTTGGCATAATCATATCGGTTTAAAGAAAGAAAATTTGGAACACGGTTGAAAAAGAATGAAAAGTTTAAATCTCCCATAGCCGTCTTTGTCGGCGCATCTTGTCTCATTCATCGGTATTCGGAGAAAACCAGGTAGTAGCGGCATTTTTTCTTAGGCTTATCGTCCTTCTACGTCGCTATGAGAGTTCCGCTACTCCCTAACTCCCCACACAAAAACTCTTTATTCTTAACATACCTCTCCCTACGTCACTGGGAAAAATCCCCACCCACTCCATCACTCGGACAATAAATACCCTTCACCCCACTTTTTATCTAACTACTACTGAAGATGAAAGCATTGCTTTCGAAACGCGCATTGAGTGTTATTAAATTGCGGTGTTCTTTCTTGTTTTATCCGAATACCGGTGAATGAGAGGAGGAATGCCGACAAAGACGGCTATTGCTGATCTTAAACCTCTAATTCATATCAGTGTTCAC
The DNA here is from genome assembly GCA_947579665.1 of Sympetrum striolatum. NCBI lineage: Eukaryota > Metazoa > Arthropoda > Insecta > Odonata > Libellulidae > Sympetrum > Sympetrum striolatum. The sequence continues at coordinate 69,988,609 of OX388345.1, read as the reverse complement.
TGTGTCCGGCCATCTCTTCTCATGCCATCCCCGGCTCCTGATGCTATCTAGTTATCCTCTGGTTACCCTTTTAGGAATTTGGTAAGTCCCCATTCTTATTATATCTCCGGTTCATCGCATTCTTGAGATGTTTATACATCTCACTACATCTGGTTCTGAAAAGTCTATATAACTCAAAATTATATCGTCTACGCCATGGACCTTGATCATTAATTGGGCTTTTTTGGGATTTCTCGAATTCTACGCACATGAAAGTGTGCGTCTTAACCCAAGGTTGTACGAGAAGTGGAAAATAGTGACTTGGCTGGTACTCGAACCCAGGTATCACACTTTCCAGGCAGGCATTATAACCACCAATCTAAACAGCCACGGCATTTTTGCTTCTGTAAATGTTATGGATGGATAAGTTAAGCGCCATTATCTTGCTCATATAGCATCCCATTTATAGAAGTGAGAAGGTTGTGGCTCAGTAGTTCAGTAGTTAGAATACCGGCTCGGAAAATGGGAGATCTGGATTCGAGTTCCAGCCAAGTCACTATTTTTCACTTCTCGTACAACGTTTTCCAAGTATTTCCCGCTCCTCAATGTCCCCAGTAAAGTTCAGCCCCCGGGAAAGGGGAGCGCGTTTGAAATTAATTCTTATTCCATTACTTTCAATTGTTACGCGGGTTTTTTGCACTCCATGCCGCCCGACTTAAGCGTGAAAAATAGCGGATCGGAGGGGGGAGAAAAAAAATTCAAGTTTTTCCTTCCCTCGCGCGGAGATAATAATTAGCGAATTAAGTTGAACATTCTCCGGTCGGGGGGCGCAAAAAACGCGGCGGGATGTCGGATTACGGGACCGCGCAGATATTTTTCTCCAGTCCCCTTTTTCCGCGCTCGTCTATTGTCACTCTGCTTCGCGGAGGTTCTCTCATTTTTTTCGGATTTTCCTCCCGGGGCTCGGATTCGATACCGAAGAACGGTATTATTTCCGTCACGCTCCGCTCCCGAGTTTATAATTAAGATTTTCGTTAATTAATTAAAAATCGCGCTCGGATGCACGGGGCGCGAAGTTTGGGCGCAGATTTTCGCGTGCGTGCTCCGCTGGTCGAAAGCGATATATCTCGTTTCCTTCTCCTAGAAAAATAAAAAAAAATATATCCAATTTGCTCCGGTGAAGAGAGAAGGAACCCATTTCGGTCACGAAGCACCGGCGAAATGAGGAAAATTCGAAAGGCCTTCTAACTAGGGAATCTCATTTGCCGAAAAGCGGAGGGCCTTTTATTATAATCGCGGTGGAAATTACGGCCGGGATTTTCGATCGGGTCCGGGTGGGAATCCTTGGAATTCGCCGCGGAAATTTACCGTGACTGTGATAAAAGGCCGTCCGAAACATAAGGAAACGCAAGTTGCGCTGCCTATTGTCATGGGGATTAACAAAGGGCGGCGATAACTGAGTCGTGACTGGGCTGGCCGTATCCCAACAATCCATCGCAGGAAGTTCTTCGCGCCACTTTCGGGGAAGGCCTCTGCTGTTACGGTGCGGATGTCGTTTGGGCTTAAATAGACCACGTCGCAGATGGTATTTTAATTGCAACTAAGGAGAAATTCGCAACAATATTGTCGCGATGTGGGTGTGACGTAGAATAGAAATATAATCTGGAAAAGACTGGTAAAAAACATTTAATGACAAAGTCATAACATATAACTTGTAAAAATTATATCATTCGACTTTATTATTAAAATTTTTAATATGAAATTCCACCAAGTTACGCTTGAAAATATTTATTTAATTGGCAAAATATTTGCTGTATGGGTGTGAAACGTGGGCCTTAAGAAAAGTGGAAATCAAACGTTTGAAGGCCTTCGAGAATTGGTTGGGGCGTATATCTTGGAACAAGTAGATTGGGGTGGTTCACAAATAAACACGGAGGTGTTGGAGATGGTGGAGAAGAAGTGGTTTTAATTGAAGTCATTAAGAATTTACAAAGAAAATGAATGGACCATTTGTTTATCACTCCCTGTGTGGATTTGAAACGTGGACCTTCAGTAAAGCCGAACGTTTTGGGGTCTTCTAGATTTGGGTGCGGCGTGGAATAGAAAAAGTGGGTTAGTAAGAAAACAAACACAGTGGTGCTGGAGATGGTTGTGAAGGAGATGGCTTTAATTGAAGTAATTAAGCATCGACAGTGGAAATGTCGCTTTACTCTTGGATTGCTAGAATAGTTCGATGAACTGTGCTGAGATGCGATTTAAGGCAATTTAAACATAAACAATCCGAAGGTAAAACTATGAACGTAGTTTCAACACGATTCATGTCTTCTAAAATGAGTTTCAGTTTTTCTACTCATTGTCAGTAGTGATGGATTATATGGGAATGAAATCCTATATTTTTTTCTCTGATCTGCAAGAATAGCCTCACTTCAGGTGGTCTCTATGCGGTGATTTTGGATCTATTGTAATTTCGATTTATTTGTTACATTAGATGAATTTAGTTACAGTTTAGAACTATTACTGACTAAAAAAACTAGAACGTAGTATAGAAAGATGATGGAAAAACGTATTTTATCACAGACCAAGGATGGGAGATACCTGATTTCGTGGATAGGCCACATTTAACATTAGGCCACATATGAAAACAGTAAACCGTCGTGAACCATTCAGGCTGCATTTAAAGCCATCAGGGCGCAAATGATAGGCTTATTGTTAATTCAAATAGCCCAACTTAGATATTGTACCCGTAAAGACGAATGTATGCGCTACGTGAACCAGAAGAGGCCATCTCCCGCTTCATTTTCACATGATGCTCTAAGCAAAACAGAGAAATAAATGTAAACAAAGGAGTCAGTTTCAGGAAGTGAAGAAAAGGGCACAACAAACATCGGAAAATGTCGTACGTAGCCTATAGGCCACTGCAGAATCCAAAGTCTGGAATTAACTTCCGAAGGTATGTACATCAAACAAATATACACATAACACTATTTGCATAGTAATTGATCGATAATGTTTCGGTTTATTATGATTAACAAACTGAGGCAATATTTTGCTCTGTACCACAGTAAACTTTCGATATATATACGGTCCAATCCAGTGCTTACGTATGAAATAATAAAAAATACATGAAGTGTTGATGCCTCTGGCGAACCCCTTTTTCATCAATTTTTAACGCCGGCAGAAAATGGAAAAATCCTCATGTGATATTCGCAATAAAAATTTGACGATATTCAGATAAAAAATAATACTGTTTCTAAATGAATATGATGAAGATACAGATTAAACCGTAAACTGATGTAATTGGTTTTTTGTATTGCTTTCTAGTCCACAAATTCGTGACGTATTATAAACGAATGCTAATATACATTAATTCATCATCAAGTGAACTTTTCGAGAAGCTTTAATCTTATTTTACACACAAATTTTAATGTCAATTTGTTCCATTAATATTTGTACGGCACTTAAGAGAAACCTATCCAGCTTAGAAATCGATGGTTAGATGTAGTGTGCACTACCAACAAATTTCTAAACCTCAATTTTCCGGTTGAAGGCTTGCAAATGGGAGTAAGAAAATTTATTGTCGAAATAGATGAATCGAAAAGTTAGGGGAGCCATTGTCACTCCATTCGAGACTATCCAAAATGGCCGTTTCGCCGCTGAAGCATTATCCGAGGAACCACGTTGGTGGAAAGAAGTAGTTAGCCCCTAAATCTTATTCCACCAGCACGGCGTTTCTGCATCGCTGGCTGCATAAGATGCAGGGGTCGATGCTAACTACAGCGCCCGACCTTCCTCTCTCCGTGGAGCTGAGGGAAATTGACTTTACATATATGAAAACGTATAATGCTGGAACTGAGACTTCGATGTCTGCATATTTATGCTTCCATAATTTCCATACGGAATATTAAAAACGTCGGTAGCGAAAATGTTAGAATGAGAGTTGTAGTATTACTAATTTCTCAGCTATCTTCAATTAGCTTTTTTGTTCAGCTTAGGTAGGTTATGTATATATATGTATGTATGTATGTAGTGATATTGTACAAACCGGGAAAATCATACAGGTCAAAGAGAAGATTGATACCAAAAATTGCAAGATGTTAAATTAATGCTAATAAATGAACTATCGGAAAAGTAGGGATACAAAAAACAATAGTATGAACGATAACAATTACCAAAGTTTACCCCAAATCTTCATTACGTAAAATTATATATGCTTATTTTGACCATATTTTTCTAATTTTTTTCTTACCTGAATTCCGCTGTTTTCTCCGAAACGAAGAACTTTTTCAATCATATTATCTGCTATTGTTGCTAATTCATAAAAGAGAAGTTCGCGAAATACAAACAAAAACTTAAGTCTTTCTCATTTTACATGCTTATGCTCCGGATTTAACCATACAATATGAAACTACCAAATTTTAGAGCCTTAAAGGTGTGTACGTAATTATAGAAAAAATAAATGGGAAAAAAGTCTTTTGTCTCAAGAACGGGAAGGGACAATCTCCCAAGAAGTGCCTTTGAGCCTTTTCCAAATAAAAGTAGGGAATTTAAAATGAAACTGGAGCTAATTTCTTAGCCTCACTTTTATATTACTATTCTTTTATCATTCATCATAATGGAACACATTCTGAGGTGTTTGGTCTGCGTTGTTCTTACGTATATAAGTCCTTTGGTAATTGTTCTAGTGGCTCATTAATGCAGCTTTCTGAATTAAATTTCATAGCGTTATTACATATCTAATGTATTTCTGTACAAAATGACACCAGCCTTGTACCTATTTTTAGCGATTAAATGATAATTATGAAAACATTCTGCGATTCTTTGAGTGCTCTAGGTAGGGTAGGGGAATCTAAAAACATATATTGGCGAACACCTCATCCTCGGAAAGAGGATTCCCTCCGAAAAATTATAATTCGAGAATAATACTGAAGGGGCGTGGAAAAGAAAAAATTCAAAAAATGAGCGCTTTTACGACACAATGTTGAAATAAGTCTCGAGCACTTTTGATGCACTTGTATTAAAGCCGAGGCTCTGCGATTCCGACGACGATTAAAACACTTATTAATCCTACTTTAAAATTCCTTAGTAACTCCGAGAGGAATTTGGATAATAATCAGCGGCACTTCCATAATCAGCCGAAAAATGAGAATTTAATTGAGCTACAAGCGCGATTCTCGGCGCGGCCTAAAAAAAATCCACTTGTAAATTACCTCCTTCCTCGCCTTTGGTGGCGTTACGTAAATAATTCCCCTCTAAAACGATATTTAACTACGACTGCGGGATCCTTCGCATACGCTAATTAAAAGCGCGGCAGTAGTTCCTAATCCTTCGGGGGAAAATTTCAAAGAGAGTAGGAGGCCAAGGAAAAGGATCCGGGGAAGAATTGCGCCGCGGAATTTCCTTGGCAGACTCGGCGAAACCAGTTTACGTCTACCATTTCCTCTCTTTTGTTCCTCGAGACTGCTTCCCTTTCGCATTTCCCTCTGTTCCTTTTTTACATCGTCGGGAGCGATGAATCTTGCATTTTCGCCCGGAACGCGGTACAGGTTACCCCGGGTTAACAAGAGTTCACTCGACGCCAAGTTCGGATTGACACGAGTAGCAATTTGCGGAGTTGTTCTCATAACGCGTATTCAGATTCGTTTACGTTCGTTCGTTTACGATTGGATACGTTACGGTAAAATTGCGAAGTCAGCAAATCTATACATTCACTATTCTGTGCGTACATTGACGTAAGATTTCAGTAAAAGAATGAACTCAGGGTCGAAAGGTGTACTATTTCTAGAAATACCTACTATTAGTTTACCTTCGTTTTTTTACGATTGGATATGCTACGGTAAAATTGTGAAGTCAGCAAATGTATACATTCAATATTTGGTGCGTACAATGACGTGTATTTCAATAAAAGTATGAACTCAGGGTCGAAAGGTGTGCTACATGTTGTAGTTCTATACTTTTTCACATCTGATTCAGTAAAAGCGTGCACAAAAGTAAAAAGCAAAGACCTAATTACCCCTTTACTCCAATTGCCACGCTGGTCTTACTGCGTTCATTTATTCAATAAATTTTCAATGTCTCGATAGGAATGCTCAATACTCAATTCTTACCAGTGCATCAGATCCACGTATATCTTGTATTGCACCATGTTATCCTAAATTAACTATACCAAAGATTATTGTTGCTGCATTTATAGATTATTAACAAAAGATTTCATTGCCACAATAACAAGTAAAATGACCAAAAACTTTTTAAAATCTAATTCATAGTTTAATCTGCCGTAGCGAGTTAACGCATTTTCTGGTTGGTGTACACATTTACTAAGAATAGTAGATATTTTAAAACTAGAGTTCATACTTCCACTAAAATCGTACATAGAAGTATACAATGACTAATAAGAATACACATTGACTGGGCTTCATGCTTTCTTTACTGGGAAAGATACACTCAAAAGACATCCACTATTCAGCCGTTCGAAATTGTGTTTTCCAGATTTTATATGGCAACATTTTCAGTTTTCCAGGGTGTTCTACGCCCAGAAATATTGACATACAGATTTTTAATTCTGAATTTTATGGATAATTTACTTGTAACACTGAAAGTAGTAAATTCCTTTGTTGATTTGCCTTTTAGCGGCCCTGATAAATTACTTTGATGAGTTAAGACATTCCTGTTATCTGGTTGGTTTCCTTTCTTACTCACTTTGTTGAAATTTTTATACATCTTCTGAAAAAATGATGCCGAGGTATAAGATAAACAAACGATTTATGACTACTCGTTTTGGTAGAAGTTAAACGATATCCTAACTATTCCTAGACATGAGAACATTAAACATTAAATATAAAAAAAGATCAGTTTACTATCAAAATTGAGTACTGTATGTATATTTTTATCTCATGGATAGTTAATCAGGATGTCCGCTACACAGCCATTACAAAAATCCCTATTTTCCATGTTTTCTAGAGGAGTATTAGACTCCGAAGTGATTGAAATTTCTACTACATTTTAGTCCTACGGCAATAACTACGAACTCTAGGTTCCAAAAATGGTTAGAAACAGTTCAAAGATCACAAATTTGTGTGGGTCTCAGAGCCGACCAGAGACACAGGCGAGCGACAGACTGTCCTCAGGGGCGCAAACGTTTGAGGGAGTGATAGTGGGTTAGCGAATTCTGTTAGCAAATACAGAGCCGAAGCTCAACACTAACGATTTTCTCAAAATCGATAACTAACAGCTATGGATTACGACAACGTTTTCGTAAACACGAACACGTAGGTACGTGTTGACAGTTTCAGCTAAGCAAGCAACCTTCACTGATGACGGCTTTTGCCGTCGTGTATTCTGTGAATATATTCTGGAAATTGATTTCTGGAACCCAATCACAGGTAAGCGACTTATTGAATTTATAGTGCAGGGGGAAAACGAAACAGTTCCTCCGATTAATAAATAAAACCTTCCATATTATGTCTCCAGAATAGACGAAGAAAGAAGTCATGAGGGCTCATAGAAGAGGCTTAAATTAACCAAACCGTTAACTCCTAAATTCCCCATGCGTATTACTCCTGGCATCCTTTGAGAAAGTTGAGCATCAAATTAAGACGTAAGATAACCACAAAAACCCTTCCAGTCAAAACAATTTTCCCCTGTTAAACAGAAATTGGAACAACTAAAAAATACAACTATGACCGAACCTAAATCGTTGCTGCTTATCTACAATGCTGTCTCTAAGTTATAGGTAGGAAAAAAGAGCATTACTATGTTTTATAAGCTAAAATAGATAACGACAACAATTTCATTGAAACGTTTCTTCCACGCAGGGGTTTTTACAGAACAAGTATGTATCCCAAAAAAGAGCTGCTGAAAGGTTTTTTAAAACCGATTTTTCCCAAATTTTTGGATTATTCTCTAAGTTATGCAGAGAAAAAAAAATTTTTGAGTACTTCAGGTTTTCCTCGTTTACCACCTTCTTAATTAAGCATTTTTAATAATTCATCAATGTAACATACGTTAGGGAAATGATAAAAAGAACCTTTTTTCTCTGGGAAACTAGATACAGTTTTAATAAAGAAAACTTTGAAAATACCACATACAGGAAACCAAACGTACAACGCTAGTTCCGACGCATAAGCGTAATTTTTAAGTGAAAACTAAAACACGCATACATTAGACGGAAGGGGTGGGGGGAACATAAAGGTCAGGTGGAGGTGAAAGGGTAGAACTGGCGGAACTCCATCCAAGTAGAAGAAATACACCAAGTGGGGGAGGAGAAGAACATGGGAGGGCTGCAGTGGGTAAAGACAGGAGAAAGGAAAAACATATTCGTTTTAAATATTTAACTCAGGCTTCTGATTTTTCGGTATCATCACCACATTTTCAAGAATATTGAGCCAAATACCCTTCTCAGCTACAAGTGATATTTTGAGGACGAAATTGGAGGAACTTATTATTTCGCTACCTCTACAAGTAACTCGTTAGTCAGTTGATTTTAATGTAATCTTTTCATCTGGTGCGACGATCGGAATGCGTTATCCTAATGATTCGTTTCACACGAATTTGTTTCACGCAACGATTTTTTGGAACGTATCTTCCGTGTTAAGAAGAGTAAACCAGTAAAATGTTTATAAGTATCCTCTTCATTCTAGCGGGGTAACACTGGTGTAAAGGGTAAGCTACCCCAATCTCGCTAGACGGATAAATACTTTATAGATAAAATAAAATTAAAATCTTTGATTTTATATTAAAATTGTCAGTCAATTTTTGCACAAATTTAGAAATCCATTAAAATATTTTAAAACAAAAAATGGAGTAAAATACGAATTTATCCTAAAAGTTTTCCCTAATTAAGATCAAGTGAAGGATCCCCTCAAATACGCAGATAGTTTACTGAGATGCTCTTATTGAATCAACTCAACGTCCTTTCCGAAATACATTCTCCTTGATATTTTTTAATTTCTATTCTCTGAAGTGTAAATTCAACTACTTTTCATATTTATTGGCTATATTTGTAAGAAGGTTTACTTTAACATGACTATTTAGTTGATTATGTAGAAATGTATGTATGTATATTGCGTAATGTGTAATCACTGCTAGCTGATAATTTATCTACTGACTGTGATTGTTATAATAATAATTATTATTTTACTTAAAACATTGAAACCCTTTCAAACAAAAACCTGTAAATAGGATATAAATTTTCATTTGAATAGTGCAAAAACGCAATGAAAAAAGCTAAATTGATTAATAATTAATTAATGAAATTTTAGGCTCGCATGTAACAAAAATAAATGAAAACTAAAGTACTATAAATATAAAACCAAAAAAATACAAAAATTAGAATAAAATACTGTTACGTATTGATAAAATTATCGATTAAAAATCAATCTATAATAATAAGATTGAATGCTATAAAAAATATTCAGAGATTACGTCCCTTTTTATCGTAAGACTTTGTGACATCGCCGAGCAAAATCCTTCCGTTCGTGCAACGGTTTTTCAGAACGTTTCTCCCGTGTTCATCGAGGGAAACCTGCATCTCTAACATCGGAACTCCCCGACCGAAACAATTTTCAAAAGCGCCAACGACGGCCACAGCGTACGAGGATAGTCACACTGGAGGCAGCAGATTGCCGATATCGGCGACCCCTTTTGTAATAAGCTTCCGCGAAAGGGGGAAGGGAGTGGGCAGGAGGAAAGAAGAGACTTCACAGAGAGAGAGAGAGAGAGAGAGAGAGAGACGCTCCCATAAAAGCTCTCTTATATCTACCCGTGCACTTGAGTTACTCACCGTCATGGGAGTCATACATGTAGATGATCCTTCTCCATCCATAGTAGCGAACCACGTCGATGATGGCTCCGTGGTAGTCGGGCCGCATGCTGATGGCGTAGTCCAGGAAACCAGATGACGGGGTGAGCACCTGTTTGGAGGAGGGAAGCTGCATTTCGGTTAGATGGATTTGCTCGTCGATGGATTCCGCAATGTGTCGGATGCGAAAGTTACCGGAACTCAACACAGGTGCCGCTATCTTCGGTTATCGTTTTTCTCCCTTGCGTTTATGATATTCTAAGAGCGTCTTCTTAGTTAAGACGTAGAATGGCATAAATGTTGCTTTGACGGTTCTTTGAGAAGACGTCAAGGGAGTGAGGTTCCGCAAACTTTTGCATTCGACATATTACGCAATATTTATCCATCACAATATTTTTTCTTACGTCTCGGTTCTTACCAGTGTTTTTTAATTTCATTTGGCATTAGATTAATACTGACTGGTTAAAAGTACATCAAAACTCCTGAAAGATCACAAACATTAATAAACATTTACACTATAAAAAAATCTAAGCAGAAATGAAAAACTATTCATAAAATAGTAAATAGTTAGTATTATTCTAAACAGAATAATGAAAGATTATTATTTCATTTCCATCATATTATACAATATAGAAAAAGTATAATATATAGTAAGTCATGACATACAACATGAGGTGTAGCATAATTCTATAACATAATTCACCAAAAAGTAAGAAATAAGAAATTTAAATATTTTATTCCAAAAGGAACTGCCTTAACCACTAGGCTACCGAGACAGAACATTTCAACAAGCCGTTTTTGGGATTTCCTTGGGATTTTCCTGGGTGCACGCCCTCATGTGCAATTTACCCTTTACCCTTTCCATTAGAGGTATGGTGAATTTTACTTGCTTCAGAGAGCTACAGAAAAAATAAAGTTTAAGGTAATGGAAAATTTACTAATACTTTTCAACAGTCGTAACGACTTTGTATAAACACTTATTTTGTATGTCCATTACTTACGTATCTTAAGTTTTTAAGGGAATAGACAAGTGCTTTTCCGTAATGAAATAACTTTTTCCAACTCCTACTAATTTTTTAACGCTTTACACGCAGCATCTACTCGACCGTTCTTGTAAATTAATTTCAACTCTTTAAACAAGCAGATTTGCATACATTTTCAAAATATTTTACATGGGATGTTAACGGTGGATTTAGCAATTTGGGATCACCGAATGAAGCTCAGTCGATACCCGTACCTCATACCTCAAACACGCATGTATATTCATACGAATAATTTCGTTACGATTCAATTTTCGTGATTTCCATCTGTTTCTATTCCATTGTGCGATTCATCGTTGCGTGGAATTGCTATTCGGCCAGTCATTCAATCGTTATCTACTCAGTTATGTGGATCAGTGATTCAAATAGAAACTAACAAATGAAATGCCATGGCATTTTAGTAATGCCATATCGATTCAGTCATCAAATTTTAGATGGATAAACTCGCAGGGATATAGTTATTTAGTATTTAATACTGGATAATAGCTGTCCTACTAAAATGAGTAGCTGACATAGATTTAAGTGTAGATATAAACTATGTTGACGTTTCTGCTTCTATACTTTAGAGATTCCACTCATACCCAGTCATGAATATAAAGAGGACTTTTTAAACGCATAGAATGCTGCTATAATAATTAGAATGAATGGAATTTATAATGTTGATTTATTATAAGAAATTATACGGTGGTAATGAAGAAGTTAATATACATTTTTTGCTTATTTTCCTTGATTTTAAATCATTATTCAAGAAACAGATAATGTAATAATTAAGCGATCAGAAACTGTTGAAATGTAATTCTTTTACTCGAGTCGAGTATATTCTAAAATCTACGGAGGCGTATATTTTATATTTAAATTTATGAAGTTCTATGTTATGCTTAGTTTTACGCAATATACATTTAAGTTACAATGCTTACAGAAACACAGTCCCACATTTATTATCTGTTGAACTAAAAAGTAAATTATTGCATGTATTATTATAAGATTTAATTAACATTTAATTGTTTCAAGATGGCATCACTCGTTTGATTAGATTTGATGAATTATTAAGTGATATTACAGTCAGTGTTTAATTCTAATAAGTTACCTCTTTCATTCATTATTTCATTCGGCTGTGGTAATTGCATCGCATCTAACCTTTAATTGGAAGCTCGAAATGCATGTTTTGGATTCAGCTGATACCGCCGATACGTTAATTATACATCGTTCATAAGCGAGGAGACTTTTTCAAAGCGGGTCTCAGCTGTGCGTTTGCGGACTTTGAATTCCAGAGCAGTAACTCTCTCAGATGCAACTGCAGGAGTACATTATTTCAAAAAAAGGGGCTCACTTCTCAGCTGGCATTCTTCTCCATTTCCTTTATTCCTCCCAGACAAGCTATTACAAGAGTTGGCATACGCAAAAGACATGCCTTCAGTTACCTCAGAAGTGGGATTATGGAGCCATCGTCTAACGTAAATATCGCTGGGATTCTTTTCCATTCCGTATGAATGCTTCCTTGCGCTGGGACGCTTCTTTAGGAATTTCAACTAGGCCAAACTACTGCCTTAGTTATTAGGTCAAGCATTTTCATTGTTTCAAAACGTTTCTCGTTCTTACTGCGGCCTAACGATGCACGGCGGTGATAATATTTACATTTATCATGTAAGTGTAACCATCAGCAAGAAAAATAAAGAATGCTGAGTAAGTGAAAGGGGACACGACCGGTATGGAACTGCCGTTTTCATTTGGTTGGTTTGCACTACCTTTGGAATTTCGTAGTTATAAAGAGGATAGCCGGAATTACAACGGTAAGGCATGGAAAGAATGCGGATGTTATTAAATGGAGTGGAAGTCCGAGAGAAATATGGTTGGATACGAAGAAAAAGATACTGAAGAGAATTACTTAGGTCCGAAAGGAATGAAAGGGTCTACAAGGTCTTCGTTAAAGATTGACAGATTGACTGAAAAGCCTCTTCTTGCATCTAACCTGTCGTCAATGATATAGAAAGCGAAAAATAAATAATGTATAGAGATGTACAGGAAAAATAAAAAAGGAATAAAAGGAGGGGATGTAAAAATCTAATGTAATATCTTAGGAAAAATGAATCACTGTAGGGAAAAACCTACGAAGAAGGGGTCATGAAAATCTTGCAAAATTACTGACAGTATAAGGTAATAAATGCAAAGGAAAGCTATGTATAACATGGACATTACTATTGCCATTGATTTCATTTTCTGTATTTTTATAGCACTGTTTTTGTAATTTCCATGTTATACATAATTTTCCTTTATTATATACATACCAATCGATCTGAATCGATAGCTATCGATTGATGTGTATGAAGTGAGATATGTATGTGAGAATAAATAAGTGGAAAGTATTGTAAATAGGGAAAACAAATATTTACTACGATATGCCATCAATTAGATTAAATAGAATCATCAAATAAAATCATTCAAATTTCTTAACGTTCTCACTCTTTTACTGTTACGGAATGCATCGATACACTCCAAGGAAGCGAAATATCGACAGGGACAAAAGGGGATGTATGTTTAAACAGGTGTTGGAGATGCTATAGAGACAAGTGGAAAGACGTGCCGAGTGATTCAGACAAAAAACCCCTCTTCTTTTTCTTTCCAGGTTTAGGCTTTAAGTCTGTTCAAACTTCACTTTACCATGTCTTCCTACATTATTTTTGTCCAATGGCTGACACTCCAAAGCCTTCTTTGGTAATCTTTCCTTAGGCATTCTTAAAATATATTGTTCCCCCAATTTTTCCAATATACTTATTTATCATGTATAGAATTAACTTCTAGTTCCTCTCTTATAGATTTCTTAATATGTCTATCCTTGTTAACCCTTTGATAATACGAAGAAATTTAATTTCATATTTCTCGATTTACCTTACTTCATTTTGTTTCGTTTCCCAAAATTCTGAGTTATACAAGATTATCCTGTACTTCTTAGAGTAGGAACTTCCACCACTTAATACAATTTTACATAGATTTTTCCTTATTTTGCATAAAAAATGACTAAAGAAAACTAATTGTCTACAACTTCATTAATAAATTTAAGGAATACCTAGAAAATAGGATGAGTAACGTGCTGTGCCACATATTCTTCTGTACCAGATAAAATTAAATGTGGGGTAAAAACCGTATGGGATAAAAAACGTTGGAAGAGCAAGAAAAAGATTACTGCAAAATTCTAAAGCTTTAACGATTAAGCAGCTTAACTCACGGAGAGCAGAAGAAGAACCTTTTAAATAGTGAGAAGATTTATTACTAATAGTCTACGAAATGCAAAGTGAGGAGAACGTGTCCGTAAATGTATGTGACGTCTTTATAACGAAGGAGTTTGCGAAAGATTATCCCTATTTCCTCTCTACCATTTTAAATTTCCACTTAAGGTAGAATAAAGAAAATATTCCAGGAGAAAGAAACTTATAAACGTGCACCCAAGTTTATATACCCGACCGGTTTCTCCAATAAAAACTTGTTAGGGAGTAACTAAATTTCTTTCTTCTGTACTATAGCCTGCTAAAGGATAACGCATAGCTTTATCGACCTGAAAGGCATTATTAATTTCTAATTTGAATAAAAATTCACTAAAAAAATCAATTTGAAAATAGATCGACAAATCTTCTTTTCGAATTAATGAATTCAGTAAGTTGAATTTAACTGGGTCATAAATTTATCAACATCAAATAAGTTAACTTTTCTGGGTGTATTGGTAGAAAAACCTGATCTAGTTTGTTTCATAGCGATTAAGAAGACAAAAATAACTATTTGATATAAAACTCAGTAAAAATATAATGCTACAGAACTTGGTATTTTTTAAGTTAAGATAAGGGTATTTTTCCAACATTTGTCAGTTATTTCATTCAGTGTATTTATGCAGGTTTTTCACAAGGAGTGAATACTTTTTATTCTACAGTTAGGTTTTACATATCCCCAAATAAACTTTCCTTGTGCGATATTAATTTAAAATACTTTTATTATATACATTAGCAGTTAGACCTATTTAAAAATAACAATGGGTTAAATAGAAGAGGAGACTTATATATCTTGTAATTTTGTCCAAAACAAAGACGTAATTGATTTATTTTAGGATGATTTTGGAATGAACCGTAACACCAACGAGTACTATTTTCTCCTTAATTTTGCATGAATATATGTGTTTAATTTTCTGATAAAATTTACTGTTCAATTAGATTTAGTTGTAGATAAAGAGAAAATTTTAATTCTCTGCCTAAATTATGTTATTTATTCATTTGAAATATTTTCCAAGCCATCAAACTTCAAGATGCTGCTAAATTGAATGTTGACGTGTAAGAATACCGAAAAGAGAAAAAATATTGGGAAGCTGTGCTTTTATCTATGGATCAGACCGAGATGATGTAGAAGTTATTTACGGAGGGAAATGATGTTTGTATTTCAGCCAAAATATTATTCTGGCTACCAGATGCTGGCAAGAGATAGTTGAAAGCGGCAATGAAGTGAGAATAAATTTAACAGATGCAGCCTAGATGATCTAAAAGTAAAATTCTTGTTTTTTTATTTATGAGTGAGTATACCTATACTAATTTCAAAATTCTAAAAAAATTATTTGGAAAGCATACCACGATCAACAAAGATAAACCAGAATTGAACTATTTTGAAATCAATATTAGCAGGCGTGACTTCGTGGAAAGGCATAGTAAAATGAAAAACTTTGTAAATTTAACACTGAGTTTATTCGCAACCGGTTTCGTAATTTGCATTACATCTTATATTTAACTATTTTCACAATTCGCCTTACTTCTGTCAGCGGAACATTGGGCTCATCGGTAGTAAATCAAATTTCAAGCGTTAAATGAAATGCGCCAAACAGATGGTTGGAAAGATAAAAATCGTCAAACCTCCGACGGAAATATAACAGAAAAAGACATTGGAAGCCTCAATTTAGCACCAAATAAAGATTTATTTATTCATCAAAAAATCCAAAAGTGAATGACGGGCCATTTGCAGTTTTTTTACGTTAAACTTTGGCCAATGAAATCATCAAGCTCTTTTAGGTTTATTTAATTTAAGCGAGAAAAAATCAGTTAAGTCGAGGACTATAAAAATAAAAAAGGCGGCGAGAAACATTATTTCGCCATCTTTCGAGCATGGCGGCTTACATTATCCATCCCAGTCCGAACGAAAGAGCTCACGCTGGTTGCCACACTCACAAAGCTCTTCGTATAAAAAAGAGCACACATTTTTGAAAGAGACCCTCCCGGATTCAAAAACCGCACAATATTTTAATTTTTTAAAAGAAAACGACAACAGCAAGTAACAACGGTCTCTTTTCCACAGAGAAAACCCCTTTCAAACTACGAATCGCGCAGTTTTAAATTACTCCCATCTTTCCCCATTCCGAAAGACCTTTTCGTGGAGACCGCAGTAAAAGAAAACAAAAAAGGTACCCAACTCTTTACGCTCTCATTTCCGACAAACTTCCTCATCAAAAAGCTATGACGGACCGAATGTCTTCCCCTTTCGCCACAACGCGACGAAAAATCTTCCGCGGAATAAATTACCCGAAACGACCGCTCCGTTCGCCGAACCCGATGACGGAAAATCGACGCGGATTTACGACCCGCCTCCATTATTCCGACGGCGGCCTGGAGAAATAAATTAGCGCCGGATCCCTTAACACGAGTTTTCATTTTGGCGGGGGGCTAACGCGGAAAAATTGCCCCTTTGATGAGGGTGTTTCATCAACCCATTTGCCCCGAAACAAAAAAACGACTGCGCGTGAAACTCCGGGAGAAAAGAGCGGGGGCCGAAAAACTTCGCCCCGGGCGACGCTAACGATGGAAAGAGATGAGCCCGATTATGGTGCCGGACGGACTTTGACGTACGGGGGCAAACATTTCTAAAACGCGGACGTCTAAATCGTGCGGGCGATAAACTCGGCTCCGTTGCTTATTTACATGGAGGATTACTGCGGAAACAATCGTGGGCCGGTCCGTAATGGAGAGAATAAAGGGAGCCGCGAATGGGGGCAATAAAACCTCATTATGAGGCCCGATTCACGGAGGGACGGGCGGCTAGTTTTGACGCATGGTTTCCCGCGGCGAAAGAAATGAATGTATCTCTCCGATGAGGAATGGGACGGATATTTTCTAATTAAGAAGCGCAGGCAGCGGGAAATCGATCACGCCACGAAAGAGGTTTTGGCCTCGCGGGCCTTTTTCGGTGTCCTATTCCGTGAACTTTCGTCTGTGTATCTGTTTTAGTTTTAATAATATTGTCACGCGTCTTAAGAGTAGATAGTTGCACCAGAACCCTATTGGTTGGAAAACTGAGATTGAAACAGTAAACTTTATGGCAACTGAACCTTTGCATACAGAGTCCATATTTAGAAGTAGAAGTAGATATCGGAGAAAATAAGTAAGAAGTTAGGTTACCATAGGACGACAATCATTCGCAATAACAGGTTGTATGTTTCTGTTAAATAAAAATACTTCTTTGGTAAAGGTATAAAATTATTTAGATGATGAAAAAGAATATTAACTTTATACGAGAAAGCGTGGGTCTCGTTTACAGAAATGAGAATGTCGCGAGATGGTAGTTTAATTCGTTAGAATACCTGCCCGGAAAGTGGGAGACCTGGAGACCCTGCTATTTTTCACTTCTAGGACAATGCTTTTATTTTATCTCTATTTTAATTATCTACAATATTTCCCTTATTCTGGGAATATCATCAGGATAAATGATATATATATGTATATATCTCAATCCTGCCCATTGGTCGTATTTTAGTCTAATGAAACCAAATACAGTTGGCCCTTAATCAATGCTCATAAACAAACATGCTCAAAAGAGTATCCACATACTAAACCTCAAATGATCACTGCTAGACCATCATGCTAACCACTACGCAACCGAAATCAGAAGCCCTAAATGTTATATACGTATTATGGAAGGGATATTTAGCTCTACTTTACTTTATGGTCAATCCACTCGAAAGACCTTGTTTCACCAACTCTTCTCTGATATGCGATTACAGTGGTTTATAATTAACCTTTAAAACATTTTTGAAACAGTATTAGACTTTCGTGGATTTTATTCCAATATTATTTGCATGAGTGTGTAAGAGAATATGCAAGTATCAATTTAAATTCCTTTTCATAAAATTCATCTTTAATATTGTTGAGGTATTCAAGAATGTTATAATTAGATGAATTCGGAATTAATGCTCGGCAGATCGCAAATTGAGCTGGAGGATAGACTACTGATGAAGGGTAGTTAGTCAAACAGAGTAGCAAAGAATTACATTATCCGTAATGAAAGGGACCTTAGCGAGATACTTTTCGAAGAATTAATTTCGTGAATAAGTTCCGTTTGATTAAGAAGACTTGCAGATTCTTCCATGCAGACGTAAGGGGATCTCAAGTTCATTCTTCATAGCTACTTTATGCTCCAAAATTCTTCTCCAATTTTCTTTGTCCCCTTATTTAAATGCATAAATGATCAATTACGTCCTTACTCAGGCTAGATTGTGACGAAGAAACTTCCAACTCCACCCGAGCTATGTTAAAATATTCTTAAGAGAAGTTTATTCTAAAAAGATGCAGAGTATGAACACTTTATCCACTACCACCTAATAATTTATCTAATTGCAGTATTAGCATGATTACATGGCTACTCATTTTTACGACATTTGCAACGATACAGATAACCCCGTGAGAGCAAGCAACTAGCAACGCATTACTGCATTGCGTTTGCATAAGCTCCAGGATATCACCTTCTAGTCTGAATGAATTTATTGCATGATGAATCACATCGATTAATAATTAATTGGTTTATGAAGCAGTAGGAACAACATAATTTAGATGTGTATAGAACAAAAATGCGCACTGATATATAAATCCTTCTCTATTCCTTAAAACTTGATTTTAAGAAATAAATTACAAGAGTGTATGTTAGAAGTTAGCTTACTTGATGTAGGTGTTAAAAAGAGGGATATTTTCAAATAAAAACACTTTAAAGATGCCAAAAATGAAACCACATGACACAGAAATACAGTACAAAAGGTGCATTACCCGCAGCTCGTGGGTTACATGCGGCCCTCAACTGTTTACTGTTTTTTATGCGGCCCGCCGCTGTGCTGGTAGGTAAATTTCAGGAAGACAAATGGGGGAGTCCTTTTCACAAAATGAAATTTTGAGCTCAAAATACTATAGTAGAAGTAAAATGTGCGAAGAGTAGTTATCTATCAATTTATATATTTTTTATATCTGAAAAAGTTATTTTTTCTAGATTTCGGTCAAATATTGATTTCCACATCTTAGTTGTTTTATTACCTAAAAACTTAAGAAGTCATTCAGACATACGATACAATTTATCTAAATCATTTGTATCTACATTTTAAAAACTTAGTTTTTGTTTAACGTAGCCGAATATTGATTCTTGTTTCTTACTTACTTTATGTATCTGTCAACGTAAGAAATTATTCAATAATATAAATTAATTTATTAGTACTTCAGATACTTAATATTTTTACGTACAGCCATACAAGCAAATATCTCTTGTCTCTTGATATGTAAGAATAGAGATGACTATTTTGCCAAGTCGACAAATCTCAGTAAATTCGATAAAATAACAAATCAAAAAGTCATAAGAGCAAATAAAAAAAGTAGTAAAATAGGGATAGCACTACAGTTTTACCTTACGTAGCAGAAAAATGATAGCAACATTGCTTTAAAATCTAAAAACTGTATTTTGAACGATGTCATCATCAGTAGCAGCCCTTACTTAGTACTTGCTCACGAAGATGAAGAAGTCACGAGAAACCGTATATGGAGGATTGTTATGAAGTGCAATGAAATGACGGGAATTGGAATTCGGTTGGGGAAAACGACAAATATCACCCATTAGGTCAACGTATCTGCTCGCTCTAGCATAGGGGTACATCTCTGTGAAGGGAAACTGCGAAAGAATATTTGTTTTCCATTTCCATTCCGAAGGCTTCCGATTTCGCATGCCACTCAGAGCGCATGCAAATTCTGCTCTCATTTTCATCGTGAGCTTCAAGCGCGGGATGGAATATTTTCTCCGCCAAGACGGATTCGAATCATCCCGATGAGTATATGAGAATTCCTACCTCTGGCAAAGAGTACTTGTTTACAATAAAGAAAAATTACATTTCACTGCAAGTGCGATATTCTATCCGGAATTAATATTTACTTTACAGCTTCTTCGGCAGCAAAAGTACACATTGCGCTCATACAATGATGCACGAAAGAGCTCTTAAGGAAATTTCGTTCAAAAATTTTACTCTTTACCTCTTCTGAAAACACGATAAATATCGTATTTATAACTTAAATTTGTAAATCTAAAAAATGAATTTTAAAGTCGACCAAAATATTCCATCAATTTTCTTGTGATAAATCTATTAAATGATTAAGAAAAATATTACGATTTAAAACAAAACATAGTACGATTTAACATAATCCAAGAAGAAATCTGTATGAGATAGACGGAAGATTAAAATTAAAACGTCATTGTGATAAATGCCTTGGGGTGTATGTAATCTGTTCCTTTCAAGAAAGAATAAAATGATTTATTTACTGCAGTCAAATTATACAATTTGAATTCGAAGGCTTAGGAAAATGGTTCCCGTAATTGTATTTGATGATGGTGGCCAATGACCGCTATCGGTCAAAATAAAAAATCTATTATGGAATCTACAAAGTTTTCTTCCTATAAAATCTAAATTCCATACTTATATACATGTAATGGCATATAATGGCCATGATAGATTTATGACCAAGAAATAAACTCGTCACTCAACTCAATCAAAACTCCATGACTCGCACAGGATTATAATAGGACAGAGCCTACATAGAACTAGATCAGAAAGATTAACTACTCTGATGATACGAATTTACATATCCAATCGCTCGCTGGATATTCACTTGTCATTTTATTTATTGTGGCCGATCAAATAGCTAGTAGGCATTTGTATATTGATTGCAATTCTAATCTTCTTACCGGACTTAGCATAACTGTTTCCACGCGATTATACAATAGTCAATGAATCTGCACGTTAAAAAAGATGGAATGTGCGAGCAAACATTGAAATCAAAATTAGGCATATTCGATTGAATGTAGATAACAAAAGAGTAGGATTAGATACTGTCTTCTACAAATCAGAACCCTTTTGAAATATTGGATAGGAGGTCGTAGAAACGAGGGGAATTCGATGATCAAAGTACGCTTTGCTATGGAATGAAGTTGTTGCATACCCTAAATTCAATAAAGGTTGTCAACGAGACTTCATAAATCCGGGACGATGGAGAGCTAATCATGGTTCATGCGAGAGCACGTCACAAGCGCAACCACATATGAAAAATCAACACCAAATCGCGGGTTGCGAACGCCAAAATATCCGTGATAACGGTGCAAAACTAAATAATAATTATTTCCCCCACGGAAGGTCTCATTCATTCCATCTCCCTCTTGCTCGAAAACCTTGAATCGCGGGCGGAATGGATATAATACACGGCGGCCGATTAGCCCACTCTCGATCTCTAACGCAGATAGATGTAACAGTACTCGAATTCAATTATCAGCGACCGCGTTATTGGCGAATAGGACTGCTCACTATAATCATAGCGGACGCTAGTGAATTATAAACGAACGCGTAAGCCGCTTTCAAAACAGAGAAGGGAGAAACGCATTTTGCACTCGTTCATATTTAATCAAATAGCCTTTCACTCACTCGTTTCGCACTCCGACGGCCGGCGAATTAGCGAAAAAACGGCGGAATTAATTTGTTATCTCATTTATTCACACCTCTCTGTGTGTTTTGACGAATGCAGCGAGGATGCCATCACAATGCGCCGGCGGATCCGAATGGAAACGTTGCGGTCCCTCGCATCATTTAATATCCAATCGAAACCGAATTATGATATGCGATATCAGAGCGGATTATCCCACTAAAAATCCCCATTATCGGCGATAAAAGCATTCCCGTGGATCACGTCAAGATTGCGACAAAGTCTACATCGGATGAACGAGAAAAAAATAGAAACCAGATCCAAAGAGCACTTGGTCCATTTAAAATATAATTGTATAAACAAGTCCAGCGTCGCACGAAATTTTGTGTTTGTTTGTATAGATGAAAAATATAAATTGTAATACTGCTGTATTGCCGTACATTAATACTGT
Source organism: Sympetrum striolatum (assembly GCA_947579665.1). Lineage (NCBI taxonomy): Eukaryota > Metazoa > Arthropoda > Insecta > Odonata > Libellulidae > Sympetrum > Sympetrum striolatum. Next base: position 69,966,607 of record OX388345.1, on the reverse strand, counting down.
CATATTCAATGATACATAGTGATATTTTTAAATGATTATTGACAAGTCATTTGTTTTAAAATTAGTATTTTACTTATATACAATTCACAGCACTGGGTGTTTTTTCATATTACTTTTATTAATTGATTTATAACTTAACGTCCCCACCTATCCTCGCGACTAACTGCGGTGAAAATAAAATCGAATCTATCTAAATAGAAAAGCTAATAAAATCAGTTCAGAATTCGTCCAAACTTGACGCATACGAAAACCTTTTTCATTCACAGAAACATGCGACAGATTATGAACAATGACTTAGGACCAATCACATCTTCGGTGCTGTTTTCTCCTACTGTCTTCACACAAAAAAATGCATAAAACCCCCCCTTAGTCCTCATCTTCTCCCGAAGATGGCAACTTAGTTGCCGAAATACTCACAGAGAATAATACACTTGCACTACCTCAGTCACAATCAGCCTTAACCCCAGAGTTTGGGAATTTCCGCACGACGCGACGGGTTGTTTGCAAACAACGGCTATTTGGAACTTTTAAACTCTAATGCGACGGGCGAACCAAAGGAAAATAACGCGCTCCCTAGCATCATTTATTATCCACTCGAAACCGAATTATGATACGCGATATCGGAGTGGATTAATCCGCTAAAAATTCCCATTACCGGCGATAAAAACATCCTACTCCTATTTGTGTCCCTCCTCGTAGAGAGAGATTCACGAGAGTATACCATGTATGAGAGTCTGTACAGTGTAGAAGAGTCTGTAGCGTGCACGAGAGTAGCTATTGAAAATTCGCGAGCGATACGCGCGGGCAATCCAAAAGGGAAAAATCGCGAGGGCTTCAAGTGCACTCGAGGCTTCATCACGGTTCGACTAGGTCGCCCCGTGAAATTTATTTGCGCCGATTCGAATATTTTAGGAGATATTGTGCGCGGGCCCTAATCGACGCGGCGGAAGCTGATTCGCCTTTTTTTATTTATTTATGCTATCCATTGCAGTACCTAATTGACGAAAGTCCATGTAATGCTTGTCGCTTTTTTTCTTTCTCTATTTCGTTTATTTTATGTTATTATGTATAAAGATATCTGGGCAGGCTTTTAGAATGGACGGAGACAAGAAAGTCAAGAAAGTACAGGAAGTTAGGTGCAGGGAAAAAGAGGAAGTGGTACACCAAGAAAAACCTGGAAATATGTGTATTGATATCATTTATTTAAATGTGAGCCGACTATTCTTATTGATGTATTGCGTGCATTCTCTTACATGTAGTGTATTTCTATATTTTGTCATGTGTTTTCTCTCATCTTTAAGTTATTACTATCGGTAGGTTTGCGCAGGGTTTTCACATACCTCTCCTTCGTGGGGGAAGTGGATACTTTTTTTCCTGCAGTAAATAATTTTTTTCTTAAGAATCTCTTGGGTTCTTTAACTTCCACAATTATTCTGTTTTTTCCTCATACTATTCTCTTTAATTTAATTATTCTATAATTAATGAAATAATTCTATATTCTATAATTCGGAAAGTCAAGCAAGAACTGGAAGTTAAAGTGCAGGGGAAAAGAGGAAGAGAAATATCCTGGGTTCTTTAATATCCACAATTCTATTTTTTTCCTAATACAATTCTCTTTAATTTAATTTTTCGATAATTTATGACGATGGGTTAGATCAGTGCTTCCCAAACATTTTCATATTACCGCTTCTTAATTCCTATATCACCGCCCCCAACAGGAATCTAAAAAAATATTTTCTGTAAGACCAAATCCAAAGAGTATATAAAAAGAAATTTTAAGAGCTAGTGTTTGGAACCTCCACCAAATCATTATATCTGCTATTTAAATAGGAAAGAAGATAGAGTTACGAAACTGTTAGAGACTCTCGGTTGGGAAACGTTAGAAAAAAGGCGGAGAGTATTTCTACTCTTAGGCATATTTCAGGTTAGAAACGGAGGAGAGGCATGGATAGAGTTGAAAAGCAGAATAGAGGAACCCGATTATATTGCACGAGGGATCTCACGCAGAAATTAAAGCTGAGGAAACAAAGAACTGACATCGCCAAGTATTCTTTTATAAACAGACGGGTCAAAGAATAGAAATATTTTCCTGAAGAGGTCTTCAAACCTTAACCGAAAAATAAAAAAAACAGTTTAAAAGTAGAATCTTTAGTTTATGTAATTAAATGGATTGAATATTGTTATGTTTTGCATTATTTGGATAAATTTAAACGTGTCGATGTGAAAACGATTAAGTTAAATTTTGGCCTAAAAAGTTATATCGAAAACGGTGGAATGTGGTTTTTGTGTTTAGAGGATATATTTAGGTGGGGGTACCGGGGAGATGTCTGTTTGAATACTGTCCATGTGTATGTATATGTTATTATTCGAAAAAGTTGATTTACGTTGTTCTTAGACAATGGTTGGGGCTGCCGTCAGAAGAAATTCTACTTGCAGCGTATATAATAATAAATAAATAAGTAATTACTGCCTAGAGCCCAGTAAATTGAGTAAAAATGGAAATATAATCAAATGGGAATAAAATACCTTGGCATCAAGCACCCCCTTAGATTACCAAGGCACCCTCAGGGGGGCGTTATTGCACAATTTGGGAATCACAGCGTTATATGGAAGAAGATACTTCTAGTCCGAATCTCGCCCAAATAAAGACGATTATTATTATTTTTCCCCGTGAAAAATTCAACGAAATGTATAGAAAACCCCGTATTTTTTCCCATGTTATTGGCCTCTCCTCTATTTTCTCCGTGTACCCGCTCGGCCATTCATCACCGATAAACAAAAATCCCCTCGCAGTACACATCGACCTTCCAAATTACAATCGAGAACTTTTTTGCGGAACAATGTTCCTCGTATAAACAGACGAGAGCTTCCGCGACGCAGCAGTTCTATGTGATCAATTGATCCGAAAAGTGTGCCGAGCTGCACTTTTTATTTCGGCTGTCGAACGCTGGGGGAGCGGAATTTCAATGACGACCTTTTATCTCGTTTTAATTGCTCCGCGCAAAAATCTCGAATTCATAACATAAATATGGGAGAACACGGCCTCTCGCTTTTGCGGCGCGGAATTTACTAGCTGGAAAATAAAAAAAACTCCCTATTGACGTCTCCCCCTAGTGCAGCGTCATTATTCGCTGCAAAAGTTGTCTCTCTATCTCTTCGATCCCCTCTTCTGCCTATTCATCCGACTCCCGAATGGGAAGCGTTCCAGCACTCCTTTTTCTGCACAACACTACGCTCAAATAATTCTAGCGTAAGAGATGCCGTTAGGTAACGCAGTTTTATAAAGGAAATATCCGAAGCGTGCTCTTTTAACATTCTCGAATACTGCGTCCTGATAAAAACGCGGATGCTATTGATAGGCTTACGACTGACCGGATGCGTGTAGAGTATTTTCAAGTTTACACCACCTTAATCGAATATTATATGTAATATAATATTATTGTATAATAATATAATGTATAAATATATATAATATACATTTAATATATATACTTGTAAGAAAAATACAAACCTAATAAACAAAATACGTGCCAAACGATAAATAGGGCGATTCAAAATCGATTCACGAAGAAAACTAGATGGAAAGATAATAATAACAATAATAATTATACATATTTATTATGCTTTGGTTTGTACCCGTAAGAGAAAAAACATCACGGAAGTGTATCCGCTCACGTAAGGTAATATATAACAGTACAATTAACGCAGTTATTAAAATGAATTTGCAAAATATTTAAGAAACAGAGACATTATGGCAAACAAGTATTTTTCTTTAAACGATTCTACTGATGTGGGATTTTTAATCTGAATGGAAGAGTTCTATGTTACATGAATACATCTGCACAGAGATACATGGGTATTAAAAAATCAAACGTGATCGTTTTCATTGCGGGGATAAACATTGTTTCAATAAAGTTACAAAATGATCTATTTAATGCAGTCAAACATTGAATTTCTATTGTTTACTTTTCAGGAAAACGTTTTTTTTAATCAAGTCCTCATATACAACATGGCTTTGAAGCATCTATGAAAAAACGAAAGTCATTATCCGGTGTCCACGAAAAAAGTGACATAAAGCGACACTCTGCATAGAACTGGATTAGTCAGATGTACTGATAACAAGAATTTACAAATGTAATGTCTCGGTGGTTATTTGTTTTTCAATTCATTCACTGTGAACGTTTAAATTTCTTTTAAAGTAGTCTTCTTTCTCTATGTAACATTACGCTCAAATAATTGAAGCATGGGAGATGCCATTGCAGCGTACTTTCCCGCGAAAATAGAGGAAATATTTGGAGCGTGCTTTTTCAACAGTCACAAATCCTACGGCTGCTTTTTTTATCCTAATAAAAACGCGATTGGTATTGATAGGCGTGCGAATGACGGATGTGTGCCGAATATTTCCATATAACTTCGCGAGGTTCGTATAATTGCGACTCCTCGTAATTCTTTCTGAATAGAATAAAGAATAGGTAAATTCGGAGGATAGTGAATAAACGAAACAAATCCTACCTCCTGACGAGACAAATAGCTCAAGAAGGTCAAATTCCTTGCACTCTAAATCGTATTCATATTGTAATTATATTTTTATAGTATTTTACTCTTAAGAGACAAAATTGTTGTCAATGTTACATAAGATTTTTATGCGAGGCTTAATTGTTACATTCCGTAGGATTCACTTCGCATTTTTCGAAGTGTCCGTAACTTTGTATTTTTGAGGTTCATGTTTGAGAATTTTACACAAAAAGTTTTAATCGTAATTTTTAATTCTAATAATAGTAGCTAATAGATTATTTTAATTTTAATGAAAAATAACAAACTTAATCCAAAAGACTCACTTCTGTTGTGAGCTATTAAGAATCAAAATTATTTAATTTCATACATTCTAACATGTTACCATATCTGTAGAAGTGGATTATTTTACATTCGCCATTTGCTCATTATAGAGAAAATGTATCTTTCTTTTACTTTCGTCACAGTATTGATCATGTCAGTGATGATTTGAAAGTCACAGAGGCATGAGTGAATAATAGCCCTGATATGGTCTCTCCTTATGGACTGATAAGAAAAGCATTAGTCAATGTGCTTCACTTATGCAGACATGTTCTACTTATGGCATTCTAGCTCAGCGAGGAAAGCAAGGGCAAACTACCTCACTCCTCATCCTGCCTAGTATGCTCATTCCCGCCTATTTCTTGGAAGCTAATGTGTTACCAACTTTCAGGATGAATACTTTCAAGACAGACTGTACATAAATTAATCAATATAACGGAATATTCCGATGTACTCTGAAAATAGCGAAATATTAAAAACGATGAAAATGAATAATAAAAAGGTACTGTATATAATTTTGCAGACAAGTCTCTTGGTTATTTTGTTTGTCCTAATAAAAACGTGATTGGTATTCATCGGCGGGCAACCAAACGGATGCGTGCCGAGTGCTTCCTTGTTAATCTGCTGATTTATGTTATTTCGACTCCTCATAAGTCTATATGCCCCATTTATCGTACCCAGGAGTAGATCGGGAAGGATAACGATAGCAAAAACAAGCATCGATGATTACGATGAATAAACACGTTTTAGATGTTTCTAAATCACATCCGAGTTGCTCGCGTGTGTATTTTTCGGAGCTATAACTCAACTCAAATGTCATTTGCATACCTTTATCTTCGCTTTTAAATCATGTATTTGGTTTAGGCACAATTGAGCCAAAATAAGGCAAAAAATTCGCATTTCCCCCAAGGATTATTCAATTTCACGCTTACCGGAGCAGCGTTTTCCAATACCTGTCTTTTCCCGAAGATTAGAATGCGATGCATAGTTTTTACTTAAATTTCGACGAGGGCTGGGAAACAAAACGATCTATTCCTAGGTTTATTGTTGCGGTGAAATAAATTATTTCTTCTTTAAGTACTTTTTGAACCGATGCATTCGTTTACCGCTACAATTCAACCGCTCACGAAGTACACAGTAGTAACTTGTTGTAAATAAACCTTTCTATATTCATAATCTCGTTAATTACCAAGAATTTATAGTTATTTTCAAATCTAAGAAGCACGTTTCAGGTAACAAATATTTTTAACTAATTAAACTTTTCTATTTTTGTAAGAGAAGTGGTTAAAACTTGGATAATGGGCATTACGAAGTACCCAGAATTAAAGAATAGAGATTAATCAAATAAAAATGCTGCATTTTGTGTAGTGATACACTGCGCTAGTTCTGAGCATTTGTCCGATTTAGTCGGAAGAAGCAGCTATAAATCATCACTAAAGGAATTAATGTATTGGGCCAGCGTAATACTTTCGATTTGTTTTGTCTTGAAAATTGTGGCCAATGTACTTCGTCACGCCATACATTACGTTCGTTAACCATACTTCCACAGATTTTTTTTCACGAAGTTTGGACAGAACTGATTAAATAGCATTGATCATAAAACCTCCATTAATACAGATTCAGAATCATAATATTCCCAAGTTTACGATCACTTGTTAATACTGTCGATAATAACGAGGTAGATGATTAAACAAGGTTTTTTTGGTATTACTATTTTTTAAAGTCGTACATCACCGTAATATCTGTCGGAAAACTAGAAGTGAGCCAAAATGGCATAGGGATACAAAAGAACAAGTATCAAAGATTACGAGGAATAAAGTCATTTTATACATGTCGTAGTGCGACCTGATGACTTTGATGACGAAATTTTCACAACCTCTACGTCGAGAAATAGGATATATATATAGGAAATAACCAACTCCCTTGGTGTCGCGGAATGTTTATGACGTTCTGACAAATATATCTCTCGCATAAAGTGCCATACGGCTGGCGAAAGATTTTATTAGGACAATTTTGACGGGGGATTTCCTTATTCAAAATCGCGACCGGGGATTTACCACCAATTCATGGTGTAAAAGGTGGATTTAGGAGTGATTCCGAATAAATTATGTTCCTGAAAATGTGACATGGTTAGAGGGAAAAATGTTTGCATTTTCTATTCGTAGAGGAATGCAACCGATTCTATTCTAACCATAAATGTTGGCTACAAAATCTCGATAACCCTTGTGGGTTTCATTTCACAATTTTTCAATCGAGGGTTGTTGTTTACTCACAGAGTGCAACACGGGATGATATTCACACCACTGCACGCATTCCACAGCACTGGAGCATTTTTATGTGTTCATCATCGCTTTGTTTGGTGCCAACGTGAGTCAGCGGTTACACATTTCAAACTCGAGTGGAATTAAATTATCAAACGTTAATCATTAAATCGAACGAATCAATTCATTCAAAGTTAATATTTTCGGACGCGGAATTGACGAGAGGAAAACGCCGACGAAGCAACACAAAGAGAGTTAATTTCCGAAATTGTGAAAACTGATCTGCATCTGGAAATGAAGAAGATAATTCGTCACAATCGCATGGAAAGAGCTTTCATGAAATAATTCGAGCAAATTGAGTGTGAAACCTTGAATATCTCGGCGAGACGTACAGAGGGAGGAAAAATTAATGCTGGAATGTCAGCGGTACGCAGCTTGACAGGCAATTAATGATACATCGAAATATTTCCAAACCACAACCTCTGGTGATGGAATGCAAACACAATCTGACTCTATTTTGAATCTAATATTGCGCATAATCATGCTATACATTACCTATCTCATACTACTCACTAACTAAAGAACTTTCCTTATATTCAATATGCTACGACAAAGAAGATTTTTGTTCCGATATATATTGTATCTGTAAATACCATTTAAAAGTTTCACGATCCTTTATACAGTAAACTAACTCTCTCATTATTTAAACATTTTCTAGTTTACCTTACGCAGAGTGAACACAACCCTTCTCTTTGCGGGTGTTTTCCTGCAGCGAAAACATTTTCCAGTAATCAAAATTATCAGTTTATTATTTGCTGCGCAAAACCATAATTTATTCCATATTTTCTTTCTATTTCCACATAACGTGTTAAAAAATCTTTATATACTATTGGTTATAGTCTTGTTTTTATGTTTTTTTTTGGATCAGATAAGGGTTAAATGGAAGATGAAACTTCCTAGCCGCAACTCCGTCCAATAAGGACATTTGTATGTACGTGTGGGCGTTGATCTCATGACTTAAATCGATATTTAAAAGAAGAAGAGTTCCCTACTAGAACGCATCCAAGATCGTGGTTAGCTTAGAAGTATTGAGCCAATACATGCGAGTCAAAGGGATTTAGAACCAACTTTTTACATAATTGAGACTTGTAGACAGACTTGAGGATTTAGATGTTGAACGGTGAAGAGCAGCGAGGAAGAAAAATGTCAAAGTCTACGTTCCCAGTATTGATTATTGTCACGCCATGTATTATTCATGGTCGTGCTACCGCGGTACCTCCTGAAGTAAAATGTTCTTTGGTTAAACTCCTCCGTCAGACTTCTGAGGCGGACTACCATGGGTAAAGCATGTCGATGATGACCTATATTTGGATAGATAATCGAAAGTCAAAGCAACGAGAGTAGCTAAAGAATTAGAGGAGTTGGAGTAGTGAATGGAAAAAAGAGAAACGGTTCGTAAAAGTCCGCCTTTGTTGAGATGGGAAGAGGGAAGTATCATCACTCATTCTACCATGAGGACGCGAAGAAGGAACAACAGCAATGGCGTAAAGACACCGAAGTATGGTAAAACACGATACCACCGCTGTATGACGTAGAGTGGTGAAATGAAAAAAAGATAGGTTTGTAGAAAGTGCGCCAGTTATGCCTTATGTCAAAGTTAAAAAGAACAGCGTTAATAAAAGAACGGGCACACAAAGGCATAGTCAAAGATAAAATAAAATACGTTAAGTGTTAGATATCACAATGAGAGATTTAATTGAAAATATCACCAAAAGAAAATGAAGAATGTCTTGAAAGAATAATTGAACTGAAAAAATAGAAAGCGTATCCACGGCTATTAATTTCGAAGAGCATAGATATTAAGTTATGCATATTCGATATTTCATTAAACGAAATATTGTCCCATGAACTAGCAATTTTTCCAAACAATTGGTTTCGTTGATGAGCTAAGTCATAAACATCCGATTGCATAAACTGAAAGATATTTGAAAATAATCTCGGAACTAGCTTCATAGCATGGAAAATAACAAATATATGTATAACCTCTTTCATATAACGTAATGTATACGTTTTATTCGATACTTCCTCAATAAGTGCGGGTTTTACCTGTAAACGTGGATTTATAGCAAAGAAATAAATCGTCATTATTTTTATAAAAGATGTTTATAACTTAGTAATAACTGTATATAGTTCACCAGTTGATGCATCTCGTTTAAGCAAGTCTCAGTATAAGAGAAAATATACTAAAAGAATTAAACCTTGGAGTTCAAGATGCATCATAAATCCCTAGGAGTTACGATCAGTAGTAATTTTTCCTTCAAAGAGCATATTCGAAGCGTAATAGGAAAGGCGAATGGGACGCAAAGGTTAGCCAGTAGAATTCTGAGGGGATTTTCATCGAAAGTAAAAGAATTAGCGTACTTTTCCCTAATTCGACCTCTACATGAGTATTGCTGTTCGATTTGAGATCCCCACGAAGTAGGATTAATTTCTGATCTTGAGATGTTTCAACGTAGAGCAGCTAGGTTTGTCAAGGGAGATTTCAAATTTGACAGCAGTGTTCCGGCTATGATAGAATCCCTCGCGTAGAACTCTCTTAGCGACAGAAGACTTGAGTACAGTACAGACAGGTAGCTGATATTGTTATCCCAGTCATAAACTTTCGTGATCTTCGGGAGAAAACAAAAAAAAGTATTAGAGAGAGCTCCAGGTTAGATAGGGATTTTGGTGTTTTACACCCCTGCCACGTGCCATTGGCGGATTGCAGGGTTTAAATGTAAATGTAAAATTTTACTGCCATCATAGGTAGCGTGAATAAACTTGTTATCACCTAGCGTGATCGTATTAAGCACACGGGAGATAGCATATGCACCATGATGCAAAATTTTGTAATATATATTTCAACACTAAAATGATCGTTGCATACATTTCCGATTGAGAATCTCGGCAAGAGAGCATTACATTTTATAAAATTTAGATTCTTTGCTAACTAGTCTCTATAAATGTGTTTTAATTTTAGTGAAAATCGCAGAGGAAGGAAATTCATCACAACCACAGATAAAAAGAGGGAATAGTACTATTTCCGCAACATTTCCTTTCTTTCGTTGCAAATAAAAAGCCGATATATTGCGGAGAGAAATTCACACTGCAGCCCATCAAGCTCGGGATAAGCTTCCCCACGTCGGCATCAGCCAAAAAACGACCAAAAAACCCCTCGCTTCAGTTTATCCCGGCTTTAATAAGAGCAATCAAACCCGTACATTACGGAAGTTCCGCTCTCCGCGCACACGTGACTTATCTTACCTCCGAATTCCTGGACCCGAGCCCTCTCCCACTTTTTTCGACTTGGCAACCTTCTGCCAGGGTAATCACGACTCGGATCCTCTTAAAAAAAAGAAATACGAGCGAGGCGCGGAGGAAAACCGCACCGGTTTCGGCAATCGCATTAACTAAAAAGCCCGTCCGTAGCTCCACCCGGAAAACTTTCGACTCCTCGACGAGCGCCGTAAATCTTCGAGCATCGCCTTCCCCGACGATGAGCAGTCCTGATTGGAGATGACGCGAGTACATCGCTTCTACATTTCGGAAAAGCATCGCTGAGGGGAAGAGTTTACGCCTAAGGTCTTCCTCACTCTCCGATGGAACGGGGAGGGGAGACGTGTTCCCGGGCGACTTTCCTGTCACGCGCCCTCGTTGATCAAGATCCATCGGATCCGCAGCGTGCCTAACCCCCGGAACGTGGGAACCGGAAATCATTCGCCGGAGCGCGGACACCTCCATCCGTATTGCCCCCCGAGATCATTAATTTTCCCCATTTTTCCCCAAAATTATTTTTGTGATCTACGGCCACGCCCCCTCTCTCTCTCTCGGCGAATTTATTCATTTTGGAAGTACCTCGCAATAGGGCCGCCGATTGTCGGGGGAAATCAGAGTTATTTTTTCCCTCCCGTCGGACGTTTTTCAGGGAGGAAATTCGGGCAAAAGAGCGGGTGGTTCCGGGGTTTGGACGTCGAGTGACAGCCTATATAATTCACGACGGTTGACTCCGACTTAATTAGACCGGGTATCCGAGATATTCGATCAATGAAAATCAAAGTTACATCCGTCCGCGAGGTTCCGAGATGATAAAACAATTAGGGCTTCCCGTGGACTCCTCCCGCTCTAATTAATGATGCACGAACCTCGGAGTGGGTCTTGGGGAAGTTATTAGGGGAGGGTTGCTGAAAACCTCGGGGAGGAAGGTGTCATTGTGCGGGACTTGGACTTAATGAAAGGGAGACAAAGGAGTTGTGGGTTCGGGCGCGCGAGAAAAAAGTTAATGGGGTCTTCGGGAAAGTAAAGAAAGAGTTAATATCGGAGAGAATAGTCTTTGGCTCTAAGGATACGAGCTCCAAATTTATCCGAAATAGTGATCGAATGGAGAATTTTCCACGTAAACAACGCAGATTACGAAGCATATGTAAGGGAGGATACAAAACAAAACATACATGCATGAGTATTCTACCTTTCGGTTGTTTCATGTGCATCAGAATCAAAAAAATCTCTCTAAAAAAATGCGCTCTCCTTCATTTCCTTATAGTCTACCCCACCCTTTAACTCATCCAACATCTTTTGTCTTTGCCTTCCCTTCTGTTTTTCCTTTGAATTATACCCTCAATTACTTTTTTTAGCAACTCATCTCCTCACATAAACACAAACAAAGCTTAAGCTCTAAAATGTCTATACAAATACCTAGACCTAAGTATGAGTGTTTCAAACACAAGTACATATATGTAGGACCAAAATTATTCTCTCTCCTCCAGGTAATCTGGCCATCTCAAATCTTGTATTTGTTTTCTTAAGAGATTTGAGGTAATGTCTCTTTTTAAATGAAAAATATGATAACATTTTGTAAATACGTACATTATTGTTTTTTCCTCCTAATTAAAATAAGGTTATTCTATGTAATTACTTTTTAATTGTTAATGAAATGAATGCATGCTAATATATTTTGAGGTAACATCGAGACTGGTTTTCCTCTGGGGTACCTATATTCCTCCCTTGTTTTTCGTTCTTTCTGATTTTGTTTATTTCTTTTATATATTATTGTGATTAAAACGATATATGTTGTGTAAATTGTGTAAAAGGGTGGAATACACCAATATTATTATTTAATATCATTATAGCCGTTTTAGTCATACGTTATGACGTTTTGCGTGGATTGAATGTAATTTCAAACGGAGAAGATTCACTGTGGGTTAGCATCCAAAATTTACAGTCTCGTCATTATGTATGAATTACACGCGAAATCAAGATACAAGATGTTGCTCTTTGATATCTAAAAATTGAACGATGGCATCACTGATAAGCAGTAAGTTGCGCATGTTGCCAACGGATTTGGCACGGTCGAAAACCACACAATCGAAAGTATCACAACAAATTCCAACTTTTTTCCCACCAGTTTTCCCAAAAAATGGACAATGGATTTCCGGATATTCTATCAGAGGACATTTTGACCTGATACAGCGCATCTATATCAAATGAAGAACGAAAGCTGGAAATTTATATCAAGAAAGCTACAAATGTACAGGCTTACATTAACAGGAAGAAATTTCAATTATAAAGTTGACTCCAGCTTTGGGGAGCATGCTAACATTCCGTTAAATTTATAAGGATAAAAATAAAATAAAAGTTAACAAATGATTTATTTATTTCTTTCATAATTTCTCCACAACTTCTTAATTGCCTAACCGATAGAGTTATAATAGAATCATATTGAAATATTTTGCTGGAAAAAATAGAAAGGCAAAAAAGCTGGAATCCAATGTTTGTAGAGAAACTAATTGCTGCAAAAAATGTAAAATAGTAACAGCTAGGAAACGAATTACCTCCTAATACCTAAGTTTATCTTATTTTATTCATAAAGGCGCTAGTTATCTTCCAAAAATGGGCTCAACGGAAAACTTTCAGGCGAAAGAAATTTAGGAGAAGAATACAGCTGTAAGGCCTTGTCTCAGGAAATCAAATTTTATTGTTTTAAAAGAAAAACCAGGTTGTACCCTATACATCATGCTCTCTCTATGAAGACCGACGACCACACAAAAAGATTTGTTTTCTTTCTGAATGAAAAAGTAACTCCTCGAACTATCTTGTTTACTTCGGTAAGTTTTTGACGTTTGGACCGTTGGGTAATGTCATTATAACTTTTGTTTTGACAGTTGCGTGGCCATATGCCATCAGGGTATCTCCATTATTTCCTTCTCTAGAATTCTCGGTATTTCTTCCAACGTCTTCTGTTATCTGTGACATTTTCCTTATCATCGCTTTCCTGTGATCACGTCTATGTCATTCCCAGTGGTGAATTTTCGTTGTCAAAATCCATCTTTTCTGAACCCAAAATCCTGCTTCCTTTTCCTTATAATATTTGTATTGGTTATATTTATCCTAGAACGTGTTTTATTTGTAGTCACAGAAATAAATGGAATCAAACTAAACGTAAAATGTACCTTCAAGTGTAAATTGCTAGGTTCTAAATGCAGAATGATTGATTTGTCAGTCACCTACTATTAAAAAAAAACTCAAAAAGTTCAGGCTTGATTTAGTGGAACTTCATTTCTATGATAAAAATTAATTTATCACTTAGAATTCAGGCTATTTACTCTTTGTTGAGTATTTGCCCCTTCCATGCATTAGAAATTATTATTAAATAATTTTCAGACTACAAAAATAAATATTACTTTTTAAAATTCCGCCATACTTTTTAGTAAAACTATACCTCCTCAGTTTATATTTAAAGATGACTACAAACTATTCCAACTCGGTAAATTTTCGATGAAAGTTACATTGAAAATTTATTCTTTCCATCCATACACCACATACTAAAGGCTTACTCGATTAATTACACTTTGTCTACTTCAGTAGTGGTCGTACAAACCTATTACTTACCTTATTAGGTCGTAACCTATACTTCCATTTGAGTTACTATTTCCTATAATAAAAATTGCAATTAAATAGTAATCGCATCATAATGCTTACTCTGCTTCGAAAAGGATTTACGCAAAAGTAAAATTTTTAACCCGACAATCATAGAAAATTTTCTTCCTTAGCCTATTGTTATTTCAACAGATTGAAATTGACGCAAAGAAGTAAATTTACGGCAAATAGACCTGAAATTTTGTAATTTTCACGTATTATGCTTTAGCCGCAAATGACGCAGGCCACTGACCCAAAACTATAATTATTCCCGGAGCGCTGCTATTACGCCAGGTGACGGTCTGTTACCTAAATACATGCAAATGTGTCATGTTAAATCAGTCTGCCTCCGCATATTCGCGACGGGCCTTCACGGCCACAGTAGTGGCAGCGCGGAAAACTCAACCGAAACTACACCCTGTCGAGCAATTGCTTCCTTCTTCCAGTGTCGTGGTCACTGCACCAAGACGTCCACAATAATTATACTCGCATCACATCCAAAGATCACCGCATTTCCTTTCCGAACATCTACCACTTTAAGGCAATGACTTGAAGACCGATTCAGGTCACTTATATCTCCCCTTAAATAAAAATAATAATTCCATCTTTATTAATAGAGTGTATTTTATCCTAGGATGACAATAAACCCTATGTAAACACATACCAGAAGCCACACAAGTTTTAAGATAATAGATCGCTATTAAGAACAATAGGAAGAAGAAGGGAAAAACTGATTGAACACGTACTAAGGGATAATCAATACCAACAAAAGATTTTTTAAGGAAATGTTGTGGAGAAGAAACCAAGAGGAGGTCTCAGAGATTCTTTCTACAAGAGCATGGAGAATTGAAATCGTATGCCATCCAAAATAATAATTGAACATATATCTGTACTGTTTTGTTTGTCTTTCATGTCTATATTAACTTGATTTCTCCATAAAAATTTCATTAATTATTCGTAAGTTTCGTAGGCTTTTTCACATCCTCCTTTTTACTTTCTCCATATACGAAGTATAGAGAAAGTATTGTTTTCATGAAAAAAATCGACTTCGAGATTTCAACGGAAATACATGTTTTGGGGTCCCTAGAACACGTTTTGACCATTTTCGGAATGATGTCTGTGTGTATGTGTGTGTGTGTGTGTGTGTGTGTGTGAGTGTGTGTGTGTGTGTGCGTGTGTGTGTGTGTGTGTATGTGTGTGTGTGACAGTGGGCGCTCTAACGTGAAAACTATTAGTCGTATCAATACTAAAATTCATATATAGTACTGTGGTGTGTGCTGTCAGAGTTGATTAGTTTTTCAAGTAAATCGGTATACCGGGAGTCGAGCTTCATTCATCAAAGCTCATTTCCGGTTTTCAAAATATCTCCATAAATATGATATATAGGTATATTGTATGCCTTATAAAAGTTTTAGATATTGTGTTTTACTATAACTTTTGTATTTAAAATATCTTTGTATCACCAGTTGATTAGGAGTTATTCGTGAAATACTGATCAACCGGAAGTAGATGATTATGTACTTTGTGGGCGCTCTAACATAAAAACGGTTTGTCGGATCAACACCAAATTTCATATATAGTATTTTGGTTTGTGTTGTTAGAGTTGATTAGATTTTGGAGTAAATCCGTTCACCGGAAGTCGAGCATCATTCTTCAAAGCTCATTTCCGGTTTTCAAAATATATCCATAAATATGATATTTAGGTATATACTATTATTTATAAAAGTTTTAGAAAATGTAATTTACTATGACTTTTGTATGAAACATATTTTAGTATCACTGATTGTGTAGGAGTTATTTTTGAAATACTGATAAACCGGAAGTTGCTGATTATGTACGTTGTGGGCGCTCTGGGCGCTAGGGCGAAAGGCCACTTCATCGTTTTTCATCGTACATGTCCCGAAAAACATTATTTATAATGATTGTGACGTAAAAGGTAATAATATATAAATTAATCACTCATCTTCAAAGTTTAGATGGAATATAGAGTTCGAAATTACTGTCGTAAATAAATATTTACATCCTATATATATGGAGAAAGTCATGTGCTGGCCACATCAGATTTTTATTGATTATTTTCCTGTTGTGGTTTATATTTTTTCCTAAGTGAAACCTTAGAAACCTTAGAAACCTTTGAAATCCACAAATTAGTCTTCTTCTTTGCACTTTTTTCAAGCTATCTCTTTCTTTAAAATTTATCTAAAGAAGGGTTGGATGTAAAGTAAGACTTAGCGCTCTCAATTTTGCCGTGATAGAATTTGCTTGGTTATTATTATTAAAGGTATTAACAATGAATAAAGAGGCCATAGTGGCAAGGCATTTCCTTTAGTATTTCATTCGTTTGATTGGACATATACAAATATTCATACTCTATCGAAGATTCGAACCCGTGAGTGAACATGTTAACCACTGCGAAACCGGCGTAATGGCTGTCAGGAATACACGATTTTGAGATAGTCGCTCATTGCATCTAATGCGAATTGCAAAACCAATGTAACAACGCAAATACCATTCATAATTACTCTATAATGAGAAAGTAGTCAACAAATAAGAGCATCCTGATGCTCTCAAACACTGCAATTTTTCAACTTGCCTTGATAAATTTTCAGCCAATCCAAAATTAACTTCAGGGGATAAAAACGCGCGATAATATGGTAGGAGCAACCCCGATGAGCTTATTCTCATGAACATTTCCGTGAGATCCATTTTCTCATATATATATATTTGGCCCTTTTCCATAATTACGCCCCCGATGCTCTCCGGCACGCCCCGCCCACCTCGATGATAAATTCCGCTTATAAATTCATGAACGCTCACAAAAAAACCTCAATTAAAGTCGGAGAAAACAATTGAATATTATTTTGCGTCGGCAGCTGAAATATGGAGAGACTCATGCGCCGGATACCGAATTTATTTAATCAAGTTTTGCGTTGAATTAATTTTCGGAGTTTTATTTGGTCTCGGCGGGTCCCGCCGAACGGGACGGTGGGTGGGGCCGCGGGGACGCTTTGGGTATAAATTAGAGAGCGCGGATCTTAAATTCATTTCATGTTACATCGCATAATTTCGCCTATTTCCAGGGTGAGGGGTCCCCGGAGGCACTTCGTGAAGGCGCGACGAATAACGAGCGGGCGGCGATAATTTTGAAGCCGAAGAATAGTAAAAGTGATGGGGAAAATATTTGGAACAGCCATATATACTTGGGAAACAACATTTATCTCGAGGACGTTTATCGCCGAGTCACGGGACGGATCCCCGATACCGTTTAGCCGGTAGGCAAGTTTCGCTGATGTCGTTTTATCGCCTTCATTTGCATTTTATCGTTGAAAATAGTCCAATATAGAATATTTTTAAGAATTAAAAATGCTTTTTTGTACATTTTCCATTAAAGGGCGAATGATAATTTTCAACGCATGAAATTTGAGGGTACGTGACGGTACTGTTACAGCTATCAGATAGTTATGCTTGTATTGATTAATGATTAATAATTTAAAAGTAATTAAAGTAGTAATTAAATGTGATTAGGTCTTCAGTGAGTCCTTCTCTTCCAGTTTTCCGGAATATTTAATGCTAATCACTTTACTCAAACCCTGCAGAACTAATGAATAAACATTCCGTTGTGTTCTTTTTCTGTTCATATTTATGAACACATACTATTTTTTTATATATCTAAAAATCTACTGGCACTTTTTTGTTAGCATTTCAGATCTTCCTAAGCCAGCTTTCTCCATTACATTTTTCCTAACTATCCGGGGGTTTTGCATGTTTTTTTACACTACCTTTCTTTTGAACGATTTAATAGCGTTGTATATTTTTTTCTAAGTGAAAAATTAGTATTTAAACCCACAAAGTAGTTCTCTTATATTTAATTTTTTCAAACTCTATTTTAAATTGAATATGACGAAGAGTTAGATGTAAGAAGAAACTTATCATTATCAATCTCACCTCTCAATCTTACTCAATATGTCGCAATGTTACTTTTATTATAAACTCTTTCTGTACTATTTCCATATAATATACTTCACATTGACGTATATTTGCTTTGATAAATGGCAGAAGGTTATTATTATTATGAAACAAACGCCAGATACAAGGTATCATCAGGTACTAATTTTCTTTTAGTTTATGCATGTATGCAGGATCTCAACTGACTCCGACCTATATATGTAACCGAAAGAAAAAACATTAAATATTATATAGTAATGAGAAGGGTTTTAACTCCTCCAAAATTCATGTTGACAAAGAGTCGGCGCCGGCAAAAAGTCTCTTCCCAAATATTCCAAAAGCCTAAAGACAGTAAAGGTGAGGGGAACACTGCCACTCTGGCAGCAACGGCCCTGGACGCGGTTCATCTCTGAAGCGCAACTCCGGGAAAAAAACGGCGATATCAATTTTCATTATTCAGTCTCGGGGTTTTTATCTCTTATGGAAAGACTCGCGCCTATTTCTTTTAACGCCTTTTTCAAAATTCCATCCCTTTATTTTTCGAGTCCTCCCAAAAATAGCCGACATTACTTTTATGGGTGGCTTCGGTCGTTCTTTACCAAAACATAAAACCCAAGTTTTTACTACGGCTCTCTCGTTTTTTTTCGGAAACGGCGAGGAAAACTTCCCTTTCGACGTAATGTAAGCGCTTTTAATTTTCTTCCCCTTATTATTCGAGACGAGAGGGTGAAGGGGGAGAGAGTGTTTTCGCAACTATTCCCGGCGTTTTTGTTTCGAGTTAGCGAGAAGTAGTTGGAATTCCCATCGCATTCCGCACATGTGTTTAACACTAGGAGGACCGCGGTGCCCATTTACTTCATAATTTTTTAAGTTAAATATTTTTCAATTTTTGAAACCCTTTGACTGTATGTTACACAATACCAAATTTAATATGAACGAATTAAAATTTTGCTAAAACTAATGTGGTATTTTTCCATCATGTTGTACCTAGAAGGACGGCTAGTGGTCATTTGACCACTTTCTCTTTTCAAGTCAAATATTTACCCTTTTCTCCGATTTTTAAATATTTTCCTGCAGATATTTGAATTTGAATAATATGTTAAATAAATAACTATATAAATAAAGTTTCAAGGAACTTGAGCAGAGCGTGACTATTATTTAAAGCCCTATACCAGAGTTTCCCAAACTATGTTCCGCGGAACACCGGTGTTCCGCTGAGCCTGAATAGGTGTTCCGCGACAATTTGGAATGACAATGGAGAATTGGAGAATAAAAGACATTTAATGCTTTATTGATTCATATTTTAAGTTTTTATCACAATATTATAGTTTTGTATTTAAGAATAATTAGCAAGTAAATAATTTGTTGTAATTAAATGATTTTTTTTAATTTTACAAGTAGAATAACCTAACCTAAATATAAGCTTAGTGTGCCGTTAAAATTCCCAGGTTTGCGAAGTGTTCCATTGCAGAAAAAGTTAAGGAAATCCTGCCCTATACTATAGTGAAAATAATGAACCCTTCGCTGCATATAGAAATTTGTTTATTAACTATCGATCGATGGAAAGACAGTGATTTCATGTTGCTATAAGTTTATAGATGTACCTAAAATAAGCAATTAAACTCCTCTAAAAGGCAAAGAAGCAATAAAATAGGTATTATTATTGACGACTTTATTGGGCAAAATTAGGACTAAAAAGTCCCATCTTCCATTTAACCGTTCAATAATACATAGATATAAATATTAAGCAATACAATATATAATAAAACTACTAGCATATAAAATACTAAATCACTAAACTATATACAGATATATGCAGGAAATTATGCAATATATAAAAAATTACTAAAATATAGTAAATCATTAAATCGTTAACAACATACTGTTATATATATAGATACGAGTATATGCAGGAAGTTAGGCAACACATACGAGTTACTCCTTTGTAAGACATTTGATGTAAAGTTTTTTGAAAGATGGTAAGGTGGGAGCATTTTGAATTTCAGGCGGAAGTACGTTCCAGAGTCTGCAAGCGGTCACGTGTAAAAAAATTATTATAGTATCCGGTTTTATGTTTTGGAATTTGAAGGTAGGTATTTTATTTCTCCTTATGTAGCGATCATGTATATTGTTCATAGGGATGAATTGGATGGAGAGAAATCTCGGCGTGTTGTTAATTTTAATTGAGTATAGGCAGGATAAGATCTTAAGTTTCCTTCTAGCATCAAACTTGAGCCAGGATAATTGCTCGTGATCGCATCGTATGAGACATGATCGCTTTTCCTAAGGTCGCAAATGAATCAAATGGT
This sequence comes from Sympetrum striolatum, assembly GCA_947579665.1. Lineage (NCBI taxonomy): Eukaryota > Metazoa > Arthropoda > Insecta > Odonata > Libellulidae > Sympetrum > Sympetrum striolatum. The sequence goes on along the minus strand of OX388345.1, from coordinate 69,946,308 downwards.
ATTGAGAAACGGAGTGGTGAAATTACCACTTCCTGTCATTCTAGGCAGAACGAAACTACCATCCTTCTAGTGTTAAACATATATATACGCTTCTCAATACGCTTGTATTTACGCACAAATTATTCGCTACTTTTAGTTCCCACCCATCTCGTCAGTACGGCGCAAAAAGAAAATATTTTTAGTCCGAACGGAACGCCCTTCGTCGAAGGTACGTGACGAAGCCGGTCTTATGTAAGTTCCCCGTTTATTGTGAAAATAGCCGCCGTTTATTTAGTAAATATTAGCCGAATTGAAAATAAAAACGTTGCCGTTTTAACGCTGAACGAATCCGTTTTATTTGCCCATGTTTTCTATCCGTGATACCAAAATTTGCGGAATCCAGCTGCTTTGCGTATTTACATAGCCGAGTCCTTTGTGAAAACAGTAAAATAAAATTAAGTTATAAAAGTTGATCCATCGCGAATTATTTACGCGATTATATTAAAATACATGTAATCCTAAAAATACGATACTACGGAAGTTTAATCCAATGGAAACTTGTGGTTAAAATAGCAGAATAATTTTACTCGTGAAAAATCTGATTTTGATGATATAGAGATTATCTTTATTTATTAACACACTGTTTAGTTTTCAATACAGGGAAAATGTTTTTGTAATTAACTTTCAAGGGGTTTTAATGGGGAGGCTTCGGTGTACAACTCATTGGGATATAACAATTGGGTCGGTAAAACACGATACTCCATAAAAATCTCATTAATTTTAAATTTAATTAACGCCAGAAAATTTCTGCGGAAATCATATTTAAATAAAATTCAAACTATGTTCTGGCTTCCTCTATTAGTTTATTTTAGGTCTTTTGATGGCTGGTGCTATTTTTAATGAAAAATTTTAATTTCGCAATGCCTTGCTAATTTATAGCTATGATTAAAAAATACAGCAGCAAATCCCACATTAAATTTAGTCACCGATCGAAAAAATATACATAAGTACCGTGATGAAAAAAATCATACATATTATGACGGAATCAGAAAAAAGAAAATCTCGCAATCCGATCTTCGAAAAGTATGGTCTGTGTCTTAGTAAGAATGTTTCTATGGCCTTCCATCATTTTATGTATGCGAATTTATGAAATATGCGCACAAGAACTTTATAAGCTTAACCAAATAGATTCCTAATCCTCATCATCATAATAGGATTAAATTTTTTCAATTATCCAAAGAATCGGGAATGTATATGGGAATTGAAATTTTTAACAATGTACGTATTGAACTAAGGGTAAGAAACAAAATGCAAATGTTCAGGTTTTTCTTTGGAGAATCGAATAAAGTTGCTTAAAAGTACTATTATTAGAATGAAAAATTTTAGACTAGTCTCACAACACTATCGATTATATAGTTAACGTACTGCCAATATAATGCCATAAATTTCGTACGATTCAAGCAGTTGAGAGAGAATAATGGTGAATTGCAATATGTATCTTTTAGAAAAATATTTTTATGTAAAATGAGAAATGTTTATGAATTTATATTTATATGAATTTTGCCATATAGGATATATAATATGAAAATATAATGTGATATTGATGTATAAATAATTAGACAGACTGTATTTAATTATATAACACTGTGTCAAATTTTATATTCATTTTGTATCTGACGAGACGTAAATTTCAGCGTTTTTCTCAATAGTGATTGCTAATGTTTCAGTCAATAAACCATAATTACTATTACCGGTTTAGTCGATTTACAATATCATAAGGTACTGCTTAGCATGATTTTTTATTGATATTATATTGAAATAATTCCACCGAGTCACGCTTGAGGCTATTTATTTCATAATAACTCACCTAACCTTATTTATTTTGGATTTTGATTATCCCCTGGATAATTCATGATAAAAAATGTGGAAATTACCATCTTAAATTTTTCTTGGACTTTTCACATCATTCTTTGAGAATATTTTTTTCTACGACACATTTTTTTCCCTCAAGTTGTTCTCCAAAGTAATTCTACGTACTTAACTTTTAATGCCCTCTCCCTTTGTGACTATTTGCGCCATTATTGAAGCTAATGAAGTTTTGATGCGACATTATGAAGAACGAGCTGGAGGAAAATTTTTCAGTCCCAATATCACCGAAATAATAACCTTCATCATGACTAGAGCTAGGGGAAGTAGAGATACTGCGTTCAAACTCCGATGTTGAAAGAGTTTCAGTTTCTGCCCATTCTGGATGAACAATTTACGGCCATTACCCCGAACGATATATCTTCCCGATCAGCGCCGGGTAACTACAACGAATGGGCAACCCACATCAAAACGGAAAACTTTCCCAAAAAAAACTTCCGACGCGCAGGTATATCGAGGAAAATAAACCCGGGGGATGCGAGTCCTGATTATTTTAAACGAGAATTTAAAATGGAATGTCCATATCTTGAGGCGGCAACTTTCCTTACAGCTCTCCTCGGCGAAATAACGATTTCCAAGGAGTAATAAAAAGCCCCGCGCATGATACGGGACGAGACTTTTAAGAGTTGCCGAGGAAACTTTACGTTCCAGCCGAGTTAAAAAAAAGAGCACTTTAGCTCCGTATGTAACATCTTTCTCCAGTACCCTATTACCAGCGGTGCCACACAGTTTTATGATTTAAGATTTTCTCCAAAGTGCTGCTTTTTAACGGGACCGTTTGTCTTCATTCGGGCCGCTTATCCATCGGCTGAGTCGCGAGCAAAACGAGGGCTAAAAATCTATACTTTTGACCCAATTACCGACCTCAGCGGGATTAATAAGCGCGTTCTTCCTTCGCATGGGAGCTCCTTGGGAGGAATTTATCGCTCTGACAAATTTGAATACGTCTGGAAGTCCGCGACGGAAGTCTCTCGGCGTTATCTCATGAGATATTAATGACGGCGAGTGGGTCCTGCTTTTATATTTATAACAATGACGACTGATGAACCGCAATTAGAAAGGTGATCCTCGCAGCATGAGATGAAACTAATGCTGATTCGTTCCGTCACGGACTAAAAAAAAAGGATGGGCCAATTAAAAACTGAATATTGATGTCTGTTAATCTTGGCGGCTATCCCATTAGTTTCAGAATTTTGTTCTCGTAAAATTATTGGCGAATAACAATTTCATGGGAAAGACCGAAAAACATATTTTATATCTTAAAAGTCTACCGACGACGAACTACATCAATTATCCACTATTTTCTTAATTTTTCATAGTTAAGCTTTCCATACAAATATCGGGGCCCACGGATAGTATTGTGGACAGCGCGTTTGCCTTTGGTGAAAGCGATCCCAGGTTCGATTCCCGATGGCAGCTGATGTGCGAAATAACCTAAGCCGTCTTAGGTCCCTAACCTAACAACACTACTACCTATAGAAATATCTCCTTAACATTTTTAAACGATTATATTTTTTGGGTGTTTTGTAGTATATTTGATGTGCAAATTTCCTTCTGATATCTGTTGTTTTTTCTAAATGAATCATTGCGATGTTTCCAGTTATTGACTTAATTTTATCTATTTGTTTGTAGTACCTTCTTTATTATTTCCATCTTATACCTAGCTTTACTTTACATCTTTTAGTCTGTACTATCAGTATTATTGCGCAGGTTTTTCATATCCACCTTCTTCGCGGGTGTTTACCAGCAGGGGATTGCTTTTACAAAGATATTACCTTAGGTTTACGCTATTATTATTCTCTGTTTCTATTAGCTTATATATTACTGATACTTTTTAAATTAATATAATAGACTACATGGTAGATACAAGAAAAGGCTTTCCAGTCTCAATATAACGCTAATAAACGTCTTATTGACCTTTTTTAGCCGGAAGAGTAGCTGAAATTCTAACATTTCAATTCTGAGACACCCATCACATTAAAAAATTCTCTCACAATTAAATTGAACAGGTGATTCAATCACCGAACAAGCGAAGGGGTCCACAAAAAATAGCGAAGTCGAAATAAAAGGTATGCAATGTTAGTTGTAAAGTTCAAGACCAAAATATAACTGATAACAATGACATGGATGAAGAGATATTTTTTATAGCGTGCCCTTGGCTTTCTGGTGCGTTATTGGTAACCGATGTCTTCCTAATTATTTTTTAGCGAAGTAGGGCATGATGTCATACTTATCGAATCGAGCGTTACTGATGCATGTTATGGCCGACTTCTAAGCTTATGAAGAAATTATCGATAGCTATAATTTAAAATTAGATTTTTTACTTGCTTTTTAATTCTATTTGGTAAAAAGGTTGTTAATTAACGAAGATTTTTTCGGTTGTAATATTCCGAAAAAGGAATTTTTTCTTTAATTTTTGTACGTTGACATTACCAAAAATGTGTAACCATTTATGTGTTGATATTCATCTAATTGTACACTAAAACGATCCATAAATTTCATCTCTTTGTTACGAACATTATTTTTAATATCAGAGTAGCACAGTAAAAACTTTTAATCCCGTACATGGGTTATTATATGTCGTTAAGAAAAAGCCTTCGATATCATAGCAGGACGGTTAGCTTGGAATTCCGCTTAATTAACGCGTGAGATGAAATTTCAATAATGAGATTTTTATGAATCGCGAATCGCTAGCAGCATCGAAATTGGTATTAATTACTGGGGATTTTCATGAAAAACTCACGAGTGCAAAACCGGCAGGCGCTAGGATACATCAAAATATAGGCTTTGAGGACCCCTCTAGCATGATGAAGGAAACTAATTAATTCAAGTATGCAAATACGTAAAGAATGCGAAACGTGCACTCTTTGAGAAATAAACACGCTAGAGAAAAGCTCTATGAAACAGTTTTAATCATATCGCGAGAAGAATAACATGCGAAATTGGGTCTCCATATACTTTTACGTTTTTAGGTTTAATTGCGTTATATTAAACGCAGCGTACAGTGCAGAGAAAAATTATTTCACCCACTAAATTTTAATTCCCGCAAATTAAAATCCCACTGTTTCGTTTTCTTTCGTTAATTTGAAAAAAAAAATCTAAAAAATTATTCCGCGTAAACATTCAGTATTGAATCTAAAAAGGGCAGCCAGAAATTTAAAATCGCCGACTGTAATTGTTTTTCGGAGCATTGAGCGAGTTTTTGGTTCAGAATGAACGTGGATGGCAGATTTGAAGAGGAAAAAATATCCTGATAAATCCGCTGAATTGACCATAAAAAATTAAACCCATTGTTCAAATATAGAATCAACATCCCATCCATCCATAGAATCCATTTGTGTGGGAACTGTTACGCGGAAATAGATGAAAGGAAATATGAATATGTTCAAATTTCTGAGAATCGGTGTCCACATTCGAATTACATATTCCAATATATTCTAGTTATAAATATTATGACTGGCACCAAAACTAAAATTTCAATTAATTAGAATTTTGAGGGAAACGGAAAATTAATTATCGACAAGGTACATTCTGGGACGGAATATCTTCGAAATGATTCAAATCCAATATCCTAATTATACATTTTAGGATTGATTAACGGCAGTGGATTTGACTTGCAATAAATCTGAGCTCCGCTAAACGCAATATGAATAGTTGCCAGAACACCGAAAAACCGGAAAACACTCCGAAAAATCCGTTTCCACCGAATTGAGTGGAGGACTATTTTCATTAAAATGCTATAACTTAATGAACTAGAGAGGTTTTGGACGGTCCAACAAAGTTCAATTGATTTTTTGTATGCGAATAAATCACTTCGAAGTGGAATTTTCTATTACGCCGAATTTTATGTTATTTGAGCGATCGATTGACATCGTCAAGCTATAATTTCGCAGACATTGGTGACTTTAACCATATTGCATGTCCTTGAATAACACATAACACGGGCCTTTATACGTTGAAAATAAAACAAGTAAATATTTTCAAAGTAATCCGTATGTTATACATAACGCGAACAAAAATAAGTATATTTTTTATATGTTATACCTAGCACGAAATCTATATGTGACACGTCCTTAACTCGTAATACGAATGTTAAATCGTTTTATACGTGTGTGCCCTTAGCGTGTAAGTGAAATTAATGACTATTTTATTATGCATATATAGTGTTTCATCTTTTCTATTGTATTTGCAAATAATTATTCGGTCATCTATTCCAAACGGGTTTTCGAAATAAGTCCTTTTACTACGTTCTTTTAAGAAATTTTGAAGTTTCGTCGATTGTTGACTGTTTATTTATTCATTTAGAATCAGAGCTCATAGTCTTCTATCTCGCCAATGTATGGGGATCTTTATATGGTCCTGAGAATCTTGGGGAACGTTTATTCGCTGTTTTTTGAAGAGTTTTTCATTTCTATAGTTAATTTTTTTCTGGCGCGCATCTTATAGGAATACAATCAATATTTACCTTACGTGATTAAATTTTATATTAATTCATATGGTCTGACGGGAGTTAATCTTAATAGCATTTACAGAACTAGCAAGGTAATGCCCTAAATAGCAGCCTAATAAACCTAGCCGATTCTACAATATATGTAAACTTCCTCCGCAAAAAGGATAAGTCTAAAAGAAAATATTAATGTAACGAAATCCTTCAAGGAGGTCTTGAGTCGTAGAATATCAAGCAAATGTAAACATCATAAAATATATGAGACGGTAGAGTCATCTAGGAAAAGACGAATGAACGAGTCTTGTGCAAGCTATAAGGTAAAACTGAATATGAAAATCTATAAATATCAAGAAAAATGATGATTTCTTATGAACAGTGAAATGGAAAAAGACAGATAATAATGAAAACTAAAAAATTGTGAAATAAAGTTACGAAAAGAGAGATTAACCGATCAGCTCTTGAAATCAAACCCTTACCAAAAATAGAAAGAAGTTTAAAATGAGATGCTGGAGTTTATGTAATTAAGTGGATTGAATATTGTTACATTTTGAAAAGTTATCTGTAAACGTGACGATGTGAAAATGATGAAGTGACATTTTGGTCTTAAAAGTAACATTGTAAAATGAGAAATGTAGTTTATGTGATTAGGTGATGTACATGGAGTGAATGTTTAGGTGGGATGCCAGGGAGATTTCTGTAAATTAGGTCTTGTTGTACTGTTCGAATGCTGTCTGTGGGTAGTGATGTTATTTTTGTAATGTTTTTTTTGCGTGTAATATGTGGTTGAGGGATGGGGATTTGAATTAAGTTGTTCATAAACCATGGTTAATAATAATATAATACCGCTATGCAGAGAACAGCGAGTCAAAGCTATCGCAAACACTAATTTTGCTATCATAAAGAAATAACAGATATACCTCATGAAATGTCTAGCTGAGAAACAATAAGAAATAAAGATCGTTACAGAGGTGGAACTCAGACCCCTAATCCCTCAAAGCATCCATATAAAAAAAGATGATGATGGAATTAAGGCGACGATTAAGGAATAATGAGTAACTCCCGGCATACCATTACTAAATAATAATGATAATAATAAAAAACATAAATATGAATACATAAACACAATAATTAAATTACTCATTTAAGAGATGAAACACGTGATCCGAATCCTTGAAAGCAAAGCTTCATTATAAAAGATAGGGAACGATAGAATTATTTAGGAAAACTTGGACATATGAAAGAATCTTGTAAAAGCTATAAATAATGCAACGAAAGAGATGGAAAATGATGAAAAATTAAAAAAAAACGAAAAAATTGGGTGACGGAAGGAGAATGACCAACAAGTCTTTAAAATAATAACAATAATGTACCTGTATAAAATAGCTAAATTACGTATTTAAGAGATGAAACACGTGATTTGAATTCTTGGAAGTAACTCAGGCGATATAATATTCAGGCTCTAATCCGCGCAATCTGCGGAGACTTACAAACGAAAGAAATAAATCCCCGAATTACACGATTAATGAAAACCCCAAGAGACAAAAAACCCTATTTAATTAAGAAAAAGCGGTGGAAAAGAGAGAGAGAGAACCCGAAAAACTTCTAGGCGATCAAGACGATCTCCATCCCTCATCCGCGAAGCTAAATTGAGTTAGATTTGAAGGGATGAACCGAGACGGGAAACAGAGACCCTTCAGCCATCTAGGGCGGCGGAAAAATTACCGGGATCCCGGGCAATGAAAGCGGGGAAGGAGAAAAACGAGGAGATTAAGGCGAGAAAGGAAGAGTGATAAGAATTACCTTCTCCGGGAACCAGGGCGTCACAAACGGCATCTGGAAGGTGTTGGAGTAGGAGTGGAGAGTGTCGAAGGAATCCGGGCTGACTGCTCCCAGCATCGCGAAGACCCCTCTGGTGAACTGGTTGCAGACTGCGGAGAGGAAAAAGACGAAACGGATGAGTTTCCCGCCCATAGCACACGGCAATTACCCGAGTTTCATTAAGTGGATACCCTCCTCATTTCTCTCGTTATGAAGACTAATGGCTATCATTGACGGCGAGATGTTAGCTCCGGACCCCGAAAGTCGATTAAGTCGCTCCTCCCATGATGCTCTACGCAGCACCACGGCTCTATCGTAGCATCAAATCTCCCGTGTTCATTATCCAGTTCGGGGAAAAAAGCTGTTTCGACTCGCTCACCTGCGATAAATCCCCGCGGGAGGCGATTTAAATTATTCCGGGCATTGTTTAAACTGCCGGGGTTCTTAATGGCCGTCGCGGTGGGGGAAATTTGTCCGATATTAACTCGGATTTAATTTCGGGAATCTGCGTTTCGTTTAATTTGCCCTTTTTTTACCCGCGGAGGAAAATGGATCGCGCGAAATTTTCGGGTCGCCGAAATAATTACGTGGGATGGCGCGGCAGATTCTGAGGATTGTTTCGGAAAAAAAGGAGTTTCCTTTTCTTTGGATTTCATTTGCGGGACGGAGTAATGAAATTTCCGCCGCACCCGGGGACGGACGAAGGGGGGAGAGGCGCGCGAAAGTGCGGCGAAAAGTTTTTCGGTCCGATTTATATGGCGCGGGTGCTCTCCCGGGCGAACGGATGAACTTTGCGTTTCCATTCGAGGGTTCGATATGTTTGTTGTAAGAACAGTACGGCTGCGGGATAATTTCGCTAATGTGCGGAGTTGGAGGAGGGTTTAATCAGCTAATAGTGCCTCCTCGGCCGCCGACGGGAATTTATTAGACCGGGAATATCAAACTAATTGGCGCAACAAGGCGAGCCATTCCGATAGAAAAGTTACAAATGGTGCGCGATATTAAGGCTTTTAGCAGAGATTGCCATTAAAAAGTCCGCCTCTGTCTCCGGGGCTTCATATTTCATATGCTGCCTATCGGGGCAATTTATGCTCTCTCTGCAAGCAGGGCGGGAGTGGGAAGATGAATTTCGAATACTTGGTAAATGGCAATTACCCGAGGGATCCCCGATACCCGAACGATTTTAACGGCTGTCTTTCGTCGAATTGTTAGCTTTCTGGCGCTGTTTCATTAGGGCTCTTCCGGCGAATAGAATCTCTACATTTTCGGTGCCACGTTTAGACGTCGATGATTGCGCTGAGAGCCTAATTAGAGGCTAATGAATTTTGGCGATTTCGGTAAATAAAAATTAAAGATGCAGTACTTCCACGGAGTAAAGTAGGTGAAAATTATGACTGCAATAAACGCAATAATTCCATAAAAAATATATAATAATAATTTACCGGTTTCGGACTAATATGGCTACATTAGTTAATGTATCAATTTATATAGTTTAAAATTTATTTTTATATAAATTATAATAAAAGTCATACTCTTAGCTTGAAAATAAATAAATATACACACATTATGAACGCAATGTACGCTCTAAATCCATGGAATTATAATTTATGAAACGTTACATAAGTTTACCAGTTTCGGAATAATACGGCTAAATTAGTTTGTGTATTTATTTACATATTTTTATATTTAAATTTTATACATTAAAAATAATTTAACTCATAACATTTTTTGGATGAATATAAAGTATTGTATACAAATAATTATTTATTACGTGTAGGTTTTGAGTAAACTATGCCTACATATTGGTCAAATGTTCTGCGTAGTAAACATTCAAAATGATCTAACGCAACAGCTTAAACGTGTTCCAATTTCGAAGTAATTCCAAAATAGCCACTTTGAATTTCGAAGTAATCACAAGCCGGTGCAAACATTTTCAATTCTAAAAGACCAAGTACGCATTCAAGTTGTCCACAAGTTAATTGCAGTTACTAACCAATTCTTTAACGTTTTTGAGCTAAAAAATTAATTACTTGGAAACTAAGTTTTGCTTACAATGAATGAAATGTTTAGAAACTAAATTCTATTTGAGAATTAAGTTTCAACATTTTCATCAAAAATATTTTTATCTGAAATGCTACAGAAAATTGCTGAATCAGATCACTGATGAACAAGAAATTTTTAATATTTCCATTATCGGCTACAAAAATTTTTAGTTAATCGTAATATAGTACAATATACTATTTGGCAATACTAAAATTTGTCCATTGGTAGATAATTTGACCCGAATACCACCGAGCTCCGTTATTGGCGTTAGCATTTTTTTCCCTTAAGCTTACGTTTTTGTACGTTTGCCGGTTTCTGTAAGTCATGGCATCACAAAGGCGCAAGAAAAGCTTGTGTTTTACATGCATTCTGCAGGAGCAGCACTTTTTCATACGGTTAAGCGGTAGGCAAGACAAATTTCCTCTAAATTACAGTAATTAAATGTTTTTGTCGTTATTTTCGTGGCGCTGAAGATGAAAAGTTACGGGATATCATCAACTGGTTATTTAAAATAAAGAGGAGAAAGAGTAAAAACAAAGCAGAGAATGAGGATTGAATATTTTTTTGCACTTGAGTTTGAAAAGGAGCTTTGTTAATTACTCCAGTAATAGTTAAAACCAATAAGATGAAAGAATCAAAAACTAGCAAAATAATACGATAAGAATTTAACGCTCTAATCTGTTCGTCTATATGTGTAGATGTAATATTATCAGAACTAATGCAATCGATGTGTTTGAGATTAACTTGGTGGAACGCTATAGAGAAAGTAATAAAAATACAAAGTATAATTTTTTCTCAGTAATATATTCTTTGTACTAAAAAGCATTTCTGTTTCTTTATCATTACTATTTTATATTAATTATACAAACACTTTTTTGCTTGTACCATGTTTGTGTAGGAAAAATGTATATTAAATTTAAGCTTCGAAATTACACGACTTATTTTTACCGCGAAATTATAGCAATACATCTACAAGCTCCCTAGCTAATCCAATAATTTTAGGGTATTTTAATTAATTATTAAAAAGTGAAGGATTATAATGGGTCAGCCAAGTAGATATTAGAAATATAAAATATTGCTATAAATTAAAATATTTTAGGAGTATTAAGTACTGATATTTGCTGTCTTTCTTTCAAAAGAGCTTGGAGAAAATAAGATCAGAAGCAGTAGTCAGTACTCTTATCAAAATAACAGCGTAATCATAATTTATGAAGTTTCGAAGGACCTTAAAAGGTTTCAATCTATTTCAAAATTTTGCCGATGCTGCTTTAATTTTGTCTTTTGAGATTCCTCTATCTCTCTCTTCGGTAAAATGATGAAAAATTCAATTTTCCATGCCTATTTCACACATTTTCGACGATTCGTAATCCTATTGCTTCTATCGTGGCCAGGATCGCCAAATAGAAGACAATGGGCGTTAACATTTAGTTCCAGTTTTAGCAAACAACATTCGAACACTCGATCAAAGTTATCCGGGTACTCGAGAGACTGCAAAAACGGAGAAAATTCATTTTACACGACCATCGACGTGGAGAAAGTACTAACCGTAGTATGAGGGATTCCGTAGAGAGAAACTGGAATTAACTCCATTACGGCTACTCGTAAAGGAATTCAGTACACGATGAACAAAACCGCGAAAGGTGCTGGATGCAGGAAATGTTTTGCGCTGAATAAAAAACTACGTCATTCGCGGGGCTCGCATTGCCACCACGCGTAATTTTCAGTGCAAATGCTGCGTTATCTGCGCGAAGAGGAAGGCCAAGAGTCAATTTGCATGCGGGATGACGGGATCTCGCGCCGCTAGATTTCATCACGTCATAAAGCGTCAGTTTCGAGCAACTTGGAGAGAATTTACATGAGAATCGTCGAAGTTGCGAAGACAATCACGGCGGAAGTGCTAAGCGGCACCTGTATGCCCTTCCGAGGAATGAACAAAACTTAAATAAAGGGCTTTTTTTGCTCCATTATAAATTTTCGGGAGGTGCCACAGGAAGCTTTACATATAGAGCAGGGGTGCCCAAGCTATCGAGGACGGTGAACTACATCAATTTTATGTGTTCTCGTACATCTCACGCGCACTGTCATTTATAATTCTATTTGGTAAGTGTTGATGTACTGCTGTGTGTAATAATGCGCTTTGTAATTGAATTTCGGTAATAGTAGTTGCTGATTACTATTTGAGTGTTGATATGGTGCCCTGATATACGTTCAATTGAGGATTTTATTACATGTTTAGGATAATGATAAGTACACATAAAGTAATGTGCTGTACAGAGAGTGCTAAATAACAAGTTTAACTTTAAATGATATGACTATATTTTATATTTGTAAGTAATACAGAAATGTTGTCACTTATCTTACGCCTTCTTGTAACATACGATAATATTCATTTATTTGCTGTATGCACTATTTACGAAGTTGAAAATCCTACTAGACCTTTTTGTATATAATTTTCTTACGTGATTCTTTTTTAATGTGGTTATAAATAACTCTTTTTAATATATAAGGACTTTTTGTTACCAAATATCTAAACGCAGTATTGATATTAGTATTATTCTAATCTTCAGGTGAGTTCTGGCTAAAATAACCTCCTTTACACCTTACTTTTACGGCCATTATTTGAAAATTTAAACAAATACACCAAAAAGATTGTCCATAATTAACTTATAATTCATCGCCCCAATTTTTTGTGAAATTTTAATAATAATAGAATGATAATTGGTACCCACGAGTAATTCGCAGGAGTACCATAAATAATTTTTATTTGTTTTTAAACAGAATTACTTAATCGAACGTTTTGGTTTTCCTCATTGAAAAATTAAATGTCGTGTCATTTTATGAAAGATTCCAATAAAAAACTACGTTTATTATTACATTAACAATCTTTTATTATACCATTATCAATATTAATGGCAAATTTTGGTACCTAACTTTCAGGAAAGAAATAAGCTAGAGGGCCGCGTGGAAATGGTCGTAGCGTCGCAGTGCGGTGGAGCATTTTTCCTATGCGTTTGACAAGGGATAGTTAAATTTACGAACAACTTCTTTTTTATTTTACTGTTTCCTCGAATTTCGTCATTTTATTTACTCTGAATCTGAAATGAGGATGGGGTAGATGCGGCAGAGGACAATTGTATCTCGATTTAGGCATGATAATACGCTATGTGATTTCATAATTTCTTCGTTTTATTGGAATAATATAGTGGAGAAAGGTTAAATGATTATACTGCGCACAGGAAGAAAACTTGTGCTAACATGTTTAAATGCTAATTTAAATATTTTCGAACCATTATAGCAACGAGAATTGATATTGGACACTACTTTACGCCGAACAGTGGCTAGATTCAAAAATAATTGGACAACAATATTAGAATGATTCCATTGAGTCTGGAATTAGAAACGTTGCATGAGCACTACTGAATAAATTATGCATACATGGAATATCATTTACGCTAATTCTAGATAATTCAAATCATGCAGAGGCCAAAATTGACCAATTAATACGTGACATGTCGGTCCTCAGTTTCCTAAGTAATTCATGAAATTCAAGACAATGTCGAACCCATTTAAAGAAATTTATAGAGTATAATTTAACTCGATGTTATAGACATGTGATTTATCTTTTATAAGATTCAGTTTTAATGATCACTGTTGAATATTTCCATACTTCATGTAACAAAATGGTGGATCCTTATTTAAGAGCACATTTTTATACAAGCGAGAAAAATAGAAGAAACTAACATGAACTTACACGAGCTAAGTTACTACGTAATATTTTGTGAAGCTTTCCGAAGCAGAATCTGAAATAAAATGCTGCGACATCGAGCATTTTACCGACTTTTCGACAACGCTGCAAGGGCAAAGTACGTGCGGGGAGGTACCGCCTTCCCTGTAGATCTCGCTTTTGAGAAGTACTCTTAAGGACCTGTACACTACCTTGAGGTGATTTTCGAGGATACATGCTGAAGTGAAGCTCCTTACTTGTTTAAGATGAAGAGATTATAAGATATATAAGACATGCTGATCCAGTCGCCCTAAACCACTAAACCAAGGGTAAATTTAGCAAATTCGTAATTTTTCCCTACAATATCATGACAGAGCTAGAATATTTTGAAATTCATGTCATTGAACTTAACCCTCTGCAATACACGTGATTAATATCGTTGCTCTACTTTAATTGTGATCTTGAGCTATTTTTGTGATCAGTCCCACCCTATATAAAATTTATCGAGAAATTGCGAGTTCTTAATTATCATTAAACTATATATGGTTAAACACTTATGCTCAATATAACGAAAGGGTTTTATGATTACGATTATTTTCTGGGAAGAGAAAAATTTATAGGCAATATATACTCAACTGGGTGTTGAACATTTAACTTCGAAACTATCATGTTTGATTTTGATGTAAAAGACTCATTTGCATAAACGGATGGTTGTGAGGTGAAATATAGGTGAAAGAATAGGAAAGTATGAAGGAGTATACTTAAAAATGGAATAAAACGCTCATCCAAAAGAAAAATGAGCTGATTAAAATTTGCTTAGGATTATGATTTTACAATAGAAAGATTCAGTCTGGTAAAGCTCCATGCAGCTCGTAAAGTTACTAAAAGTTAATTTTATAGCATTTTGTATTCGTAGTAGTAGTAGTAGTAGTATTGTTTAAAGTGCTTCGACAGCTTAGGTCATTTCGCAGATTGGCTCCCACCGGGAATCGAACCCGGGACCGCTTTCAACAAAGGCAAACGCGCTGTCCACATGACTATCCGGGAGCCTATTTTGTATTCGTAGGATGAATTTATGGGTACTAGTATTTACTTTTATATTAATTGTAATATTGTAAAAATTCCTCTCTCCATATGCTACACTCATTGTACCTCGATTCAATCTAATTTCCTTTAATTGAAGCTTCTCAAGTGAGAAAGACCTACTGAATTCACATATTCTGGTCTGTATTCACATGTAGCGTTTAAAATACAAGTACTTAGATGTATGTTAATAAATATATATTAATACTGTTAGTATGATTTCATTAAAGAAAATATAAAATTCTGATAAATTTTAATTGCTTTCTCATGAAAAATAAAATAATTCGTAAGTTCATACATTTATATAATGAGGATTAGGTGGACCATTAGGAGAAGAGAAAATACCCTAGGTATGGTTGAAGCAAAACATTTTTTGTTTTCAGGAGTTGGAAAACTTTATAAATTCGTAAATAGAAGAAGGTGAGAGCTATTCATAACTCACACCTACCTCCAAACTTTCTACTTGTCACACAAGATTAAAGGATCGCTGAGGCAATGAGCTCACTCTTTAGGCGTTAGAATAGTTAAGAGACCCGGCACTTCACCGTAGTTAAGCGAAATTTCCTGGCGCTCCATCGATCGCATAAAATCGCGAAGACTTGACAGACTCGGGAGGCGAGCAAACAGCATCCGTTTAAACGCGCATATTTGAAAATAAACAGCGGATTAATTGGGTGCCGCCGTGCCTTGATGCGCAGGATTATTCTACTTGCCTGGATCGACGTAAGCAGATCCGCACCCGGAATGCAGCGACGGCATGTCAACCGTTTTACTAGACTAAAGGTGACGTTCCGATCACGTTAATTGATCCGCACTTCTCTAGCGCTTTAATTCCGTCGATCATACCCACCGTCGCGGAATCGTCCATTGTTTTAACCCTAGTGGTTTATGAAACTCCCGTACCGCGGTCGCAACGGCCGTTCCCGCCATTTTCCCAACGAGTCCTCCGTTTTATTATATTCCCGCATTTTGTTCGTCCTCTTTGGCACCGCCTCTTTCATTGTTCGCAGGGGGGAAAGAAGGTGTCTCGAACGTCCCGCGGATAATGGAAAACTCTCGTCCCTGGAATCGATCAAATATATACGCGGTAGTTCACGACGCGCAGGTTACACTGCACACGTGAACGCGGGACTCTCGAATTTCCCTATTCGATTCGGGGCGTCGTCTTCGATTCCGATTGATCGGAAACAACTGACTCGTACGAGGCTCTTAAACAGAGAGCTTGAAAAAAAAAATAAAACGATTTCGATCAGATGTAGACGCGGAAATTTTTGGAATGGCAAGGAAGAATTCAGAAAAAAAGAGAAAAGTTTTTAGTAATATCAAGGTCAAACTGAGGTAAAGGGTGATTTGTGTGGAGTGTGTTCCAGTTTGACCCAAGGAAGAATAGACTTAAAAAAGTCTTACGGGACCGGGAATCGAGCCCGGGCCTCCAAATTGCCGGTCAGGTGCTCTGTCCATTGAGCTATTCCGCCAGATCATTCTCTGTATGCTATTCGGGAGACTTTGAGGGCGTTGGACATTGCGAGTTTGTCTGCATGGCGGCATCGTTCGCTATAATGGCTTCATAGAAGCAAATGCCACACAAAGAAAAAATAACTCCTTTAGGTAAATGACAAGAAAATAGTGTAAGGTAATTTTGCACGAGATGACGAGTACCCAGGAAAATCCCAAGGAAGAATAGACATGAAAAAATTCCGACGGGGTCGGCAATCGGGAGACCCAGGTTCGATTCCCGGTCCCGTCGGACTTTTTTCAAGTGCATTCTTCCTTAGGATTTTCCTGTGTGCACGCCATCTCGTGCAAAATTACCTTACCCTATTTCCTTCCTGTATGACTGTGAGCCTCCATGAGAAACAGAGATATAAAATGGAGGCGTTCGAATTGTGGGTTTGGGGAAGAATGTCAAACATCAAGTGGGTGGACAGAGTTAGGATTGAAGAGACATTTGGGAGGGTAACTGAAAAAAGAAGATTGATCGATTTGATAATCCAAAGGAAGAAGAATTGGATATGGCATGCAATAAGAAGGAACTGCTTACTTATGCTGGAAGGCATAGCGGAAGGAAAAGTGAAAAGAGGAAGGAGAAGAGTGAAATTCGTAGACTGCTTAAATAATGAAAAGGGGTACAGTGGGATGAGGAGAAGAGCGGAGATTAGGGAAAATTGGAGAAACAACACCTAGGACTTGCAAGAGGAGACCATCCATGATGATAGATTGGTAGATGACGGTTTGTCACCACACGCGCAGGCTACACTGCAGGCATTCACACGTGCACGTGGGACTCTCGAATTGCCCCATTCGATTCGGGGCGTCAACTTCGATTCCACGGACAGCTGAAAATCGAAAAACCCGACTCGCACTTAAACAGAGAGGGAGCTCGGAAAAGTTTTAAATCGATTTCGCGCCGCCGACGTCCTTCGAGATAATAGAAAATAAAGCAGATTTTACTCGACCTTCCTTTATTTCGGCCCTCTTTCTTTTTTCCTCGATTCGGTCTCGTAAAATGGAGCGCGGCCGCGATTCAAATTTATTTCTCTGCGCCGTTACACCGGGATCATCTCTTTTTACTCGGAAGATGGAGGACGGGAAAAAGGAGTGGAAGGAGCCGTGTCGGAATTTGTTGCGCCACGAAAAAAACGCGACAAACAAAAATGGAGGCGAACAAAAACTACGCGCGGGCGCGACGTGGCGGCAATAGATCGAATGGGACAGGATGCGCGTGAAAGGGAAGATGGGGGGGGGAAGAGTGGACACGTGACCCCAACTCCTTTTCCGGCCATTTCTCAAGCGAAAAACATCCTCTTCTCCTTTTCCCGGACCCTTTTCCCCTTTCGTCGCATCCGCTCCTCCATTCTCCTCTCTCAGAAGCCCTCGATCTCACCTTATTCTTCCCTTCAATGCCTTTTCGTTGCGGGGTCATCCTTCATACCGGCGTGAAATATTGCCCATAAATGCCCGGCTCGAGTAATACCTAGGGAGGCATTTCCCGACCCCTTCTCCACCTTTCCCATCTCCGTCCTTTACTTCGGGAGTGCCTTTTGCCTTCCGCCCCCCTCGAATTGAAACCCCCACGAATCCGGCGCGGAATCCTTCCCATTCCCGGGGGCATCTCATCGGGACCTCGAACGTCGAGGGGAGAGGAAAAAAATGAGGCAAAAATTAAATTGAAACGGTCGTCGACGGAAGGAAGATCGCGCGTCGGGTCCCTGGGTGGCGTCACGGTCCAACGGCGCCTCTCTCGTTTTTTTTTGAGAGGCGCAATTTTTTCCTTTCCCCTACTCGGGCTCCAAACAAGCGCCACCTTGAGGGCGAAAAAAGCAGGATTTGGACAAATGGGTTTACGATCTTTTCTGCCGACACGATAAGCATGCTTAACTTCGCGAACCCTGACCTTACCGCTCGCGCGGAACTTTTTTTCAGCGCCCGGAACAGGAAGGAAGGAAGGGATGAGGAGGGATCGAATTTTTTTCGCGTAATTTATCGCGAGAGCGGCGACAAATGCTGATGCGTGGATTCGGGCGTGTGACTCTAAATAACAAATGAAACGGGCTTAGGGAAGGGTCGCGAGCTTAGGATAACGTGAGGGAATGTGATGAATCGCCGGGGAAATGGGATTCCTTCCACGATGGGGACATTATCGCGTGGGGCCCGCATTTAGGAGGGGCCCCCTCGCAATGCAGCCATCACAATCCTCGGCGGGTGAAAAGAGAATTCCAATCCGGGAGGGAATTCAAATTTAAGACCGGGCCATTGATGTTTTATCCGTGCTGAATGGAATAAAAATTGACGCGCTTACGTTTGGGTAGGAGGACCGGTAACGTAATAATACTGCACTTTATCCGAGGTCGAAGTTTATACACCAGGAACCACTGCATATCCCGAAACTGTATTTCGAATTTGAAACAGAATCCGAATTTTTTTCCTTCCCATCGCTGGGAGTGTATATATATCCTAATGCGAAGATATCCTCTTCTTCCATCAATAAAGACCTCCAAAGGATATTTGATTTGGGAGAACGTCCCCGACGAGCGATTGGTTTTCCCATGGTCCTCCGGAGCGAAGCAATCCAGAGAGCGTATAAGTTTATAAAATATTTCCATACGATTCCAAAGGAGATACTTGACCTTCTTGGAGGATAAATAAAGCGAGCCGCTACATAAGCCGACAAAAATGGAAGGTCAACCTATATTCTGGGTCACCTTTTATTTAAGACGTTCCTCGCGTATATCCACCGGGATGAAAAAATTTTTTCCGCGCGCAATAGTGACGGTAGGGAAGAATCCTTTTTTATCCTAAACAGAGACTTTTTTGTGAAAATGTGCGCCTCTCAGGGCGCTGTTTATATGAATTTCTGCGGCAACACATTCGGAGGTGCGCTCAAGAGCCATGGGTGCTCGAGGGACGGAAAGATTACAGAATGGGGGCGAATTACCGTATCGCTTATGAAAGGGGACGTCGACGTTCTTCCGATTTACGCCGCGCCGGATGTGGCTCTTTCCAAATGCGCTTTTCATAATTACGGCGAATGAGTGTGATTCACTTTCAGAGTGACGTTAAGATGGGGATGGCACGGCACTTGATGATAAAGGGGAACGTAACGGTCCTTTACGTGCGATGCTTCGTGGCCCAGGTGTTTTTTTTTTCCCAGTGACACGTTTTCGCGTTCGTTCCTTTCATTCACGGAGGCGCTCGCATAGCGAAAAGAGGGGCAAATAGAGGAATGCGAAATCCGGAGGGATAACCTTGACTTTAGAGCATTACCAAAATTATTTTTCTGGACGAGCATTCAACAGAGGATGGCGCGACCGAATGCAACTCGTAAGAAAGTGATGCATTTGAAAAATAACTACGATGATCTCCGAGCACATTTAAAAAGCAATTTAATGATTACATGATACGATGTATTGAATATATCATAAAATGGTAACGATTAGTTAAATAAACAGTTCACACAAAAATACCTGTTACTTCGTGCAAACTGCATAAATTTTGTTCCCCAGCTGATATTTGAATGCGAAATTCCAGCAAGAATCGCTGTCAATGATTCATTTTAATCTGAAAGCATTTGTTATTAAATTTATTTTACATCGCCCTAAATGTGTAGCTGAAATAAATTCAATGGAACTGGAGAGACCTCGTCGTTTTCCATGATAGGAGAAATAAAACAGGAATCATTGTTCCAAGGAATGCAGATGCTGTTTTAATCTTTACATTGTAAAAACATTACAGTACAAATAAAATATCCAAATGACTAGTTTTGACGCATCACCGTCACCCTCAAATCGAAATTAGTCATGCAGATATTTTGTATGTACTCTGGTTTTCTTTTAAAACGTCATGATTAAAACAGCATCTAGGTACCTTGGAAAATTGTTTCCTGATTTATTTAATCAATAATTAAAATATTCTTTAACCTTTACCACAAATTATTTCCAAGTGTCAGAACGAACTTCGTCTGTTACTTGTTCCATCTTAAACTCGATTCACTTAACCGAGGAAGGGAACCGGTGGCCTATCAGCATTTATGGGCCCCTTTGTCCTTATTTTCCTTCTATTCCTGTATAAAATTTCTCGAATTTAAATAATTGTTTTTCTCTATTAGTTACTTCAATTGATAATATTATATTTGCTAATAGATTTGTTGGGTTTATTCAGCAATTAAAACCGTCGTTCTTGATACAACCATTCGGTGAACTAATTGAATGAAATCGAAAGGGTTGTTAAATAAAACAGGTTTTTATAAAAACCTGTATTATTTAACAATTCTTTCGATTATGTCGGATTTCCACTATATTTCGGCCTCCGTGAATTTTAATTGAATGTAGCCGATACAACATCTGCCTGATGTTTTCATGTACGGACCAAAGATCTCCGCATGGCATACACTTCCTACGAAAAACTATCCATCCTACCCCACCCGCCATAACGTTACCCTATCCACCCTAGCGCTACCTAACTCACCATAGCATCACCCAACCCTCCCTTGTGTTACCCCACCCACCCAACTAGCGCTGCTACTTCATGCAAATCGATTGAAATTGGTCATCGGATGCGTGTTCATCACGAGGCAACAATAGCTTCCATATGATAACCGTCGCTAATAGTTTCGCAGTACTACATTTGCAGCAAATTCGCTCTCATCGCTGCAGAAACAGAAGCAATCTGCGCGCTGAATGCCGTTACGTAACGCTGCATTACTTCCGACAAACTTTTTCCACTCGTTGTCTTCTTCGGATCGAGTGCAACGAATGATGCGTATCCCAAAAACTTCACCAGGTGGAAGGCTCTTCCCGGCATCTATTCACCGACGTGCATACAAAAGTTCTTCCTTCTCGATCTTTTTTAGTTTACAGCGTAGTTCCTCTCCGCATTCCGATACCGAGTATCGACGCCCCATTGATTGCTGCGCTATGAAGGGGCTGCCTACTCCCTTACTCCCTCTAGCCACCCCTATCTTTAAGGCATACATTTTTAAGGACATAAATATAATACCATAATAAAGCCAGTTAATCAACGCTGATGCTAGATGAGGTACTCATCGTTGGGAGAATAAAGGGGAAACAGGCTTATAAAAGGGAAAATATCCTCAACGCATAAATTTTTTTGGGCATAAATCTAATTCAATAAAAAAAGCCAGTTAATCAACGATAATGCTAGATGAGGTACTTATCATTGGGAGAATAAACTTAGGGAAATGTTCCTTGATGAATTAGAATGGACCCTCACGGGCTTGTAGATTCATTTGTTAATACTATCTTCAACGCATACATTTTTAAGGACATAAATCTAATTCAATAAAAAGTCAGTTAATCGGCGCTAATGCTAGACGAGGTACTTACCGTAGGGAGGATAAAAGGGGAAACTTAGGGAAGGAATCCTTCCGGAATTAGAATGGACCCTCACGGGCGCGTAGATTCATTTGTTAATACTATTTTGTGAGAATCACTGAACTCGTTACCCTTGTAATAAGGCTTCCACGGCTTTATGGGGGCTTTTGTGCAATTCATTTCTCGGTTCAGCGAAATCAGACATTAGGAGAGGAGACAGGGCAGAGAGTAATCTCGAAATATCATTGGAGGATTCGGATCATTTCTGCTGCAATCATTTGGGATTCCCTTTCCAGGCTGTTAATTGAATCCCCGGATTTCGTTTTGCAGCGATTGCCTCGACAGAAATTGTTGCTGGAGATCCACCAACTCAGCAGCGCGACGATTTCTTCTAAATAAATTCGCGGACCTGAATTGTATTTTGGAACGAGGACACATTCATACTTTAATCGTTTCCGATATTCTGTTTCATCGAATGTCATCATCATCGAATTTCAGGTAAAAATCAAAATTCAGGAATCATTCGCTATTACAGGTCGTTTGTTTTCAGTAAAAAAATTGAGAAAACGCTAGGTCTCTTTTATTCGTTCCACATGATGGAGATCAACAATTCATTGCATACGTCAGCAAATATCAACCGGATGTTATTTCCACCAGAGCAGTAACATGAAAACCCTCGATAATAAATATTAGAATTTCATCTGGACTCAGGTAAAACGAACAATTAAGTACATTAAGAATGACAAATGTGATTCATATGCCTCCAGCATTAATATTTCGTGATTTTAACCATAGAATGGAAAGAAGCAAGGGGTAAACTTTAAAGTGAATTTTAACATTATTGGATCGTTGCCGACTCTCCGCGCAAACGTTTGAGGAAACTCTGAGGCCAACGCAAACGAGGAAACTTGTTAAATTTACTCAGAAAACAAAAACTATCTTGATACACCTAAGTGAATGATCATTTTGCAAGTTGACAGACTCCAATTCTCTTCTGTTGATTACCAAGGCTCAGTCAATTTCCGATTTCGAAAAGTCATAACATGTTTATCAAATCGGATTGTTTTTTATATATTCATAATGAACGGGGATAAATGTTTTTATAATTAAAAGGAACTCAATTGCGATTGAAATTCGCTCATATATACGTATTTAATGCATACAGAAATGAATCCTTTCCCTATAAATATCCTATCCATGTTATTCTTGAACTAAAAGATAAATTTTAGAAATCATTTTGGAGAGAACCATGATTATTTCAAAATTTCCATGCATCAATTTCAAATTTCAAGTGTCTGCTTATGTTCGATAAGCCATTTTAACAAATTTCCCTCACGTTATTTTTTTATCAAAGTTGCTAATTTAGCGATTACATATCACAAAGTAAACGTTAATTGTAAAGTATTTGTTTTTGTAATTTATTGGATCAGATATTTGAGGTCATACATCTTTATAGTGCCAAAAGCTGTTATTAACGATCTCTAGGAAAATACAGAAATAGCGTCTTAGCTGGATAATAAAAAAGCAGGGGGACGCAAGTTACTTAATTATAAAGAGATAAATTCGAAGTCCTTCCCGCAAATAATTCTATGTTCAAATACTTGAGCTTAGATCTATCGCTACAGTCAGCAGGTTTCCCAGACGCCCATTCTCTGCAATTGCCTTCCCGCAATGGAATTTTTCCACACTGCGCGCACGCTCTCCTCGGAATTTTTTGATCCTCAACGTAATCCTTCCATATATTTCACTTCAAGAGTTCAACTCCCAGAAAGGCATTTTCCTTCCGACTTGTAATGGAAGAGGTTTTCCTCGCTACTTTCATTTAATGAATAGTGGCTCCGTGTTTCATATGGGATTTTTCAGTATTAATATTGCCAGATCTTTTAGAACAGTTTAGGCCTGTAAAAGCCTCTCTTTCACTTGATGTCAAATGTCAGTTTTACAGTACGTTGCGATAAGGACGACGCGAGTAAAATTAAAAGGTTTGGTTTATGGGAAAACGTCAATGCTCATGGTTGACAGGGAAAAGCCCACGTAAAAGGAAAACGCCCGTACAAAGGAGACAAAAAGTGGCACACAGATAAAGATTTAGAAAAGTTATTACTACTCTTAAATGCGTAATCAGTATAGTCAGCAAATACTCATAGATTAAGTATTGACTTACACAAAGGAGAAACACAAAGATAAACTTCACAAAAGAAAAAAAGATCCTGAATTTATTACCTATAATGATAACTGTTATTGAAAAAGACTAGCAACCGCTAAACTAATTTATTCATTTGAAGACATTCAAAAATTGGACATGCCTTTTAAACGGAAATAATAACGAATAAATAAAATGATAACAAAATTAACAACCAAGACTCAACAAACAAGAAGGCAATAAAATAAAAAACTACAATAGACTGACTATATGAATAGTAAGAAAAACAGGAAATGAAATAAAAAATACGGAATTGTATTTGAAAATGAAGTAAAGATGGATGATTGTTGTACGTAGGGGGAAGGTGAAATATGAATGAATGGTTGGCGATAGCATGACACGGAGTAGAGGTGAGGAATAACGCTTTTAATCTAGTCGAGCTGGAGGATACACGGAGGGAGATTAACGATATAAAATCATTGTATCTGAATCTATAATGGCGAAAAGTAAAGAATAATTTGAAATAAATGTTGGTTAAAAGGTCCGAAAGGGAAGATATTCTTAGAAAACTGCGGTTAGTAAAAATAATTTTGGGTAATGGAATCGGGAATTACAATAACGGAGAACAGATAGAAAAATGTTAAATGGATGAATGAAAGAGATGAATATTGCTATTGTCGGCTATGCCAGGTTATCAATAGAATGGTCTGGTTTCGAAGCAAAACATTTCCCATTTCCTATACATGTACTATCAAATTCAATATGCTCCACCTCCGGTATCTACATCATCAATGACATTTACTTGGAGATTATGTCAAGTTAACTAGCAATTTCACGATCGTAGCTATGAAACTTTTATTAGAAGGATGACTGTAGGAACTTCTCTATTTTTTCAGACGATAACAAAAAAGCAATGTAGATCTTCAATAGACAACTACACATAAATAAATTCATTTAAAAATTAAGTTACAAATATTTATGTATTTATCTTCTAGTATGATATCTACTTTAGCGCAACAGTATTTCTCCCAACTCGTAGGAGCCTCTAAGAGGCGTTTACACGTGGACCAAGTCTGAGGGCGGCGCTTGGCTTACTGGCCACGCGCAGGGGTTAAGCCTCCTTTAACCTTATCTGCTCGATCCCGCAACCGACCTTTATCGCAAATCCGAATTAATACTCCGTTCCGTGGAAAGATCTCTCGGATCCCACGGCGAGGCAATCGAGAAATCTCCGCCGCTCTCTGCGGGGGAAAAATACCCTCAATCATCGCGCATGCAGAAGAACCTGGAATGGAGTTTTCCCCCTTATCTATTTCAGTCCTTTCCGGAGTGGGTTTTTGAGGAAGAAGATTGCTCCATCACCTGAATGTGACTCGAGACACTCTCTCCACCTCTGGTCCTTTCAACCCTCACCATCCAGCATCCCTTTCTCTCGCTCCCAGCCACATTAATCTCCGACGAGTGGAGATTACATAAATTGTTATTTCGTCCCGAGATAATGGCGTATCTTTCCCGCTCCGTTGGACGTGTCTTCTTCATGCTTTTTTCCCCTTCCAACGCTGTGCTGCCACAATCGTCGCAGATTCCCACGCTTAATCCGTGGAGAAGAGAGGAAAGAAGGCTCTCTTTCTTACGGGGGAGGTGTTAATGCGACAGAGTTGGATGTCTCCGCGTACATCTCTTTCTCTGGAAGCAAACCGAGCGAAACTGAGTTTTTAAATATAGACCGAGGACGGAAGTGGGTCATAAGAAAAAAGAAACGCCCGGATGAACCTTGTGAGACTCCCGAATGAACCTACCGTGGAGGAAGATGGACGGGTTTAATATTCTGGAAATATTAAGAGAGAGATAGAGAGAGATGGGGGGACATGTGTTAAGTTAAATGGCATAAAGAGTAATATTCAGCCGGCGCCAAATACAGCGATGGGCAGTAAATTTTTCGCCGGCGGATGGAGAGGGGGTTACGGGGGAGGAGAGAATAATTTTTCCCCGCTTTGTCGTCCTTCCACTGTTGGACAACGTGTTAATTCAAAAGGGCAAAATTTTCATTAAAGCGCCCTCCCGCGCTTTTAATTTGCCTCCGCGCCGATCGCTTCGCGATTGAAAAAAAGAAGAGCGGAAGGGCGCAACTCCGCTGAAAAGAGTCGTCGACGAACTTCAATTAAAAATCCGAATACTAATTTCGAATTTGAAAAGTGCAGCGGAACTGTTTGAAAAGGGCCGTGGATGGAGAGAGAGGGGAAAAAAATCCTGCCGTCCGTTTCCCTGCGAAACTTTTATCGCTCGTTATTAAAGCTCGCCGATATATATATTAGATTTGTTTCGAAATAATGTGATTAAAATGGGCGTTGAATCGCAGTGAATTAAGAGAGGGGGCGGGATGAATGGGCGGACGCGGGGAATCCTCGTCTTTTCATTAAAACAGAGGATATCTGATGAATGAATAACCGTCGCTCGAACTTGGAAAGCGGCGGAACGAATTTGCGGAATTAAAACGCCCCTCCCTCCCGAGATCCTTTTTTCCATTCTTGGAGGTTTCGATGTTCATATTTCATCGCCGGGCCGCTTTGACGCGTGAGAATGCACTTTGCGGAGGTTCGCGGCCGAATCGAACGGGAAGATTAATCGAGAGGTTCCCGTCTGCGTGATTAAAAGAATTTCGGCGTGGGGAGTTCCATCCAAAATATCCATAATAGTAATTAATAAAAGAGACCACACGACGAAACATTTATCGCAACAACCTCCTTTTAGCGCGGGGAGCTCCATCCAGAATATACATGGCAGTAATCCTAGTTGGTGGGGTACTATAAGACTAGGGGTTAGGATCATATCAAGGCAAAAGGGTCCACCCAGAAACAATACTCGACTTCCCAAGGAAGAACGGGCATGAAGAAAGTCTAACAAATTTTTGTCGTTTCTGACAGACTTTGTGGGCAAAGGTCTGGTTTTGTCCGAATATGTGGCATCGTCTATACTAGGATGCCTACTAGAGGCTGATTTTGAAATTTTTGCATCAGAAAATTTTCCAAAAGGTATAGAATACAATTGTGAAATTGATTTTTTCATTTAACATAAATGCTAGGACTAGATCGATTATAAACTTTTATTCCGATTAACAACAATATAATTGATATTCGGAAATTTAAAAATACTTTCCACGCGGAACTGGCCAAGATGCAACTCTGGATGAATTTGCATTGTTGTAAGTTGTACCATTTCCTTGCAATTGACTTTTATGTACCGCGAAAATGTCGAAACTCGGGAAAAGTGCCGTTTTTTGGGTACCTCGGTTTATATTTTTTCTTGTGGTAAATTAAGAATTCAATCTGTGGTAGCGGAAAAAAATGTCACTCAAAAAAAAATAAGATTATGCTTAGTTTGGCGTAAGAATAATTCATATAAGTTGTGTACTAAGTAATGTAGCAAAAAATTCACCAAGTCCAGTGGCACATAATTAATACTTCGACAGTATGTCCTTATTTAGGAACGGACCATACAACGGGTTCACGGATAGCCATGTGGACAGCGTTTTCTGCTTTTCGAAAGCGGACCCGGTTATTAGAAAAAACAACAACAGGAACGGGACATACAAAGCAGCGGAGAGGAGAGTACCCATTAAGGGCAACAAAAGAAAAAGGATTTAAGGTAACTTTGTCTCCCAAACAGTATGTTAGAAGGTTCTGATCAGATAGCTTCCTTGGAAGACCAAAGGACCGGTAATTGGGAGATCCCGGTTCGAATCCCGGTCCTGTGGCCTTTTTTCAAATTCTTCTCCTTTTTTCTCGTTCTCCTAATTCCTTTTGTAATTTCCATCGGTGCACGCCTTAAAGTGAAAAGTCACCTTATAACCCTTTTCTTATATCCCTCTTCTTCTTTGATGATTTTGAGTTTGGAATTCCATAAGATTAAAATAGCTAAGGGTCAAGATACTTATTAAAAACATCCAAAACCTTTCCAGTAAACGTTGAGTCAGAAAGGAAAAATCGTATATATTTTACGAAAATCACCGACATTCAGATCTCTGTTGCAATGTAATATAACAAAAATTGATAAACATATCCCATCCTTTTCAATCCTGGACCGCTATTGATCGTTTCTAATGAATCGAAAATTTCTAAATTGAATCAAGCTTTTCTAACACTTTCATCAACGAAAATTATAAAAGACAATGCAGCAACGAGCCGTTTTTATGTACAATTTCCCACAAAACTCCCGCTCGAAAGGAGTTCAAAGGAATTCCGAAAGCAAATCATCAGGTTGAAAATAGCGTGTATGCGGGAAAAAAGTCCTACCCTAAATTACTCGGATAGAGAGACTATTTTCTCTAATTTCTCTGTACGTATATAAATGTTCTACCTGTCGGTAGGTTCATCTACAAACAGCTTAAAGGGACCAAAAAAGATGTATAGCAGGAAGAAGTTTGCGGTGTTGCCATATTTACAGCTTGTGTCTCACCGAATGCATAAGATCCAGGGGAAGAAGCCCCTCCCGATCTATTTTTTGTAGCACACTGTACCTTAAATTTCCCAATTAAACCTCATTTCCTTCGTTTTTTAGTAGCTTATCTCGTCCTTTAGGTCATCTGCTATCGTCTCTCTTCGCCTGCCCCTCTCTTTTTGCCCTTGTGTTCTACCCACGAATACTTAATCATGCTGTTATGAAATTATGATGAATATGTAGACCGTAAATATGGCCCTAAACAGCGTCGATTTCCACTAAATTAGCGAGTTAATTTTTTCCCGCCGAGGGTCGCGTTCAAAACTTTATTGTGAAAAACGATTCCGGGAACGTCAATTCCAAAGCGCATTTATCAGCGAAATTTATTTAAAAGCGGCCGTAATCCCATTGCAGAAAATTTACCTATTCCCTCTGTGAGAAATGGAGTAGCCATCTGACGCAATGTAAAATCGCGGATGATTTAAAGGCTTCGTATAGGGCCGTGGGTTATATCGCCGCCTCTCTCTTCTCTCCACAGTTTTAACAAAGGATGAAAAAATCCGATGTGACCGACCTATCACTCCCATTTCAAAGGACGTGAATGGGGATGCGAGAAATATTTTTTCTCCTCACAACGGTTTACATATTTCGCGGGATTAAATTAGAAATAATTGACTCGCGTCCCCTCGGGACGGGAATCTTCCCAAGGTGAAAATAGGGTGTCGTTATTTTTATTGTCGAATATTGCTTTTGATTAAAACCCGTGGGAGGTGCGCTAGGAAATTCTATATACTCAGGCGCGTACTTTTAATGAGAACTTCGTTTGGCGTGAATAAACATTGTTGCATTCCGGCTTTTCCTCGTCGTCGACTCTGACGAAAATTATGAGTAAGATTTCCTTTTCGTTAATTATAATGCGAAACAAGTGAGCAGTCGTGACGTCGATGGTGCGCAAACGACGGAAACAGAGTTCCGTTCGCTTAATTAAATGACGAAACATGTCTTAAAAAAATGACTGAATTTCTTGAGAATCGCTGAACTTTTTCATCAATGAAGGCGACAGGAAAACTTGATTCGAGTTAACCTCAGAGAAAATTCTCCATTCGTAACAAACGATCAGAGAAATATGATCGGTTTTATTTCCGTACAATTTGCCGTAATTAAGATGATTCAAGGAAATGGATATAATACGTTTTTATTATTGTTATTAGCACGTATTTTAATGTTCAATTGTCAATCTGTATGTTTTGCCATATGTGAGCCAGAATCTTTAATAGTTTGTTGTCTTCGCAGCTTCTTTTTAATGTGTAAATGTACATTTCCCTCCTGTGGATAGAGAACAAGAATTCAATATTTTTTATTTATGTTTGAATGTGAATATGTTTGAATAAACGATCTTGGGATCAGGAAGAGTATTTCCCGATTCATGCTTATAAAAATACTCAACGAAATATAAACAATTGCTGAACATTTCCAATAATGAATGTGATAGAAATACTTGATTCAATTTAACCTTTGATGTGACACTTTATTATTATAAAAACACGGAGATATTACGGAAAGTTACGTATCATATTATTAAAAAATTTCCATTTATTACAAGCATTTAGGAGAAAATAACTTAAATTTTCAGCAAAGAATTCTTATTCTTATCAGTTTAATCTGATAGGATTTCAAAGCAAAATTAATCAGAGCCAAAGAATAATTTTATGAGGGATATCATCCAATCCAAACCCTCAGTACTCTTACAGCATTAATATTCTAAGTTCCTGATGTCTTAAAAGGGGTGGTAACATTTCCGGTACTCATTTACTTAGGCTAATAGCTTAAACCCTTTGGATCTTACATAACCTTTGAATCGGTGTAATTGTGACCACAATTAATCAAATATTCATACCAGTTACATGCTTCGCTCGAAAAATGATGGTTTAAGTAATTTCTCTGAGTCACTAAGTAGAAAGAATTTCCTATAAAAAAGAAATTTCTCCGATAGTGAGACATTGAAATTCAAGAAGACAATTTATAGTAAACCATGCACTTTCTTGGTACTGCTCATTTGCTAAATGAAGTGCCTGGTAACTTCAGAGGATACCTTAACACTTTCAACAATAGGATCAGCTAAACTCTCTCCCATTGCTACGGACAGGATTATCGCCTTCGAAATCTTAATTTGGTTCCATCTGGATTAACTTTCTCGAGAAACAGCGGCGTTTCGAAACTTCAACGCTTCGTTCCCATACATTGAATTTTCGAAGAGTTTCGGATGTATTGCTCGATTTAATTATAAGATAAGCGAAAGATAAACTGATAACCTTCCAACCCAGGATGGGCTAAGTTTTCCTCGGCTGGTGGTAAAATTAAATCTATAAGATCGAACTTTTTAAAACTACGACTATTTGGTCCATTTTTTCTAATTGTAATAAGACTCCCAGAACTGAAGGAGAAGAGCGCTGTTAAAGCTCCTATAATGGATTAAATTTTCGTTAACTTCTAGTACTTCGTATCAATATTAGATGAAGGTAGACCGAAAATTAACGTAAGCAGATTATTTCATAATTATGGCCATAATAGAGAAGTGTAAAAAACCGCTCCTAAAAAGCTGCATTAAGCCACAAAGTATAGATAGTTTTTCGTTTATTCTTGAAGGCTATTTTATGCTAAAAACTTTGAATAAAGAGCATAAACTTGTTTTTTATTGTAAAAAAATTTAGGAAAATGATTGGCATATATTTTTTCTGTCTGTACAACTAGATACTACAGTAGTACCATGATTTATTCAATATATAGCTATGTATGCATGAGCTGTATGTTTATATGAATAGTGTGGCTTTTATTGATATGTATAACAATATTTGAAAACGAATGTATCACCTAACATGCAAGAGCTACTCATTGTGCCTATGATAATACATAATGTATGTATCGTGTAATACCTGAACCTGCTTATAAATATAAACGCTCTATTGCCTTATGGAATATAAGCTTCATTTCGTATGCTTTCTTGGATATAAATTACACTTGTTTCCAGGTTATTCTGTTTCACAACCATACAAAACATAATGCTTTGCAAGACTTAAACTATCATGAATTAATTTAGTATTTACTTTTAGACTCTTAATATCATTGAATATGTGTGTTTGAATCCAGCATGAATGTTCCGCCTTCTTGCCTATCCGCGACTTCTTTAAAAAAATATGCATTCACTGTCAAAATATTGCTACAGAACAGAGTTATTCACGTGCATTACCTAATGAAGTTCATCATTAACTTCCTCAATAATTTCCTGGAAGGCATGAGGCATCAATACTTCATACCTCATGAGGCATCAATGCCTCATGAGCAAGAGCTACTTCCTTGTATGACTCATCTGAGCGAACCGAATCAACGAGGAAAACAGTTTCATGGGATAGTTTAACGGAACAATCCGGAAAAATGACGGAATGAAAAAGCCACTTATATTTACCGTCTTGAGAATTTAATCGAGATCTGTAATAGCCATGCCTGAAACCCATTCAGAAAAATCTTCTTCTTGCACCATAATAAAAATGGTAAACAGATAAAACTATACAATGGACATTATCGTTCTTCAAAGAAGATTCACTCATTAACAATCTGCGATCATTTACGTTAAAATTGGTACAGTTTTTATTGAATCAGAGGATGTAACCATGGACAGAAACGGAAAATATGAAAGAACGTACTTATTTTTTTACCGACATGAGAATGCAAAATATTCATGCCAGAAACCCATTATGCAATTATTTTCTTTTTGTACTACCATAAAAATGACAAAACCGATAAAATTACAAAGTCGACAATCATTTTTAAGGAGATTCACTCGTCAACAATTCGCGATCATTTACGTTAAAATTACCACAATGTTGATTGAATCATGGAACGTGAGCACGGGCATAATAAAAGGGAAAACATAAAAGAACCTTGGAGAAAGAAAAGTGAGATGGAATCGGGGACGCGGTCGGAGGAACGAGACGCCAATCTCGCGATGCATTTTACACGAAAAAAACCGAGGCTGCATCGCCGTGCAACGGGAAAAAGACGTTTTGTACACGAAATCTCTTAGTGTCCGATACGGGCTTCCGTTCAATCCTGTTTAATGGCTGAATTGTCAGCTTCCTACGGACACTCGGAAAGGCAGAAAGAGCGGGGAAAGAGACAATAGATTAGTTCCCATACGACCGCAGTGAAATATGTCGTCGCCGGAAACCAACTTTCTATTGAGCTTGCAGTCCTAAGAATACATTCCCAGGCATTGTTTTCCTAACGTTTCCACTCCATAAATTCCCATCTTCCCTCGTAAAATGCGGTGATCTCGATAGCGTTTTGTATGAATCGCATCTTACTCTCTCCCCATTGTCCTCCCCAAGGATTGGAAACAATATGGCAGGCAGCGCGAAAAACCTCGTCCGACGTTTTTCGAAACGTAATACCTTCTCCTGGGAAGAATGTGACGATTTAAAACTAAAACGCTCTTTTCAAACTGATGACCAATTTTCCGTAGCGTTGAAAAGTGGATATCCGCTGTCTTTCTGCTCCAAATGAAGAGATTGCGGGGATGCATTCTGCAGCGAGTCTGGACAAGAGCGGACACTATCATTATTACTGTGAATTACGTTATGAAAGTAAAAACGGTCCGGAAGCAACGTGGACGTTAAATGTGTAAACAATACTGCAACACAATGCGGAAATCTAATGATAAATAATACATTTCTAATTTCCCATCTAATTCTTTTTATTACTAACTTTAAAGAGTGAATATACTCATATAAATGGGTGCGCGTAGGTTAGCTTAAGAACAAACTTTAGCAATAATAATGATAAAGACAGATTTATTAGGATAATTTGTCTTAAAAAATAATTCTAACAATTAAACTTTTATATATCAGGTACACAAACAGCAATAGTCTACCCAGGATCCGAACCTGGATTCTCTGGACTGCTATGATAAACACAGTGACCCCTACAGAGTCTTTGAAGCCGCAAACTGAAGATAAACAAACAGTACTGTTAGTAATCCATAATCGACCCTCACATGATGATTGGCTATTCTTCATTCTTTTAACAAGAGGTTTTCAAATTTCGCGGGCCACAGAAATTGTACCTTGCTGTAGTTAAAAATTAATAAAAATTGATGAAATAATATTACTTTTATTGTTTTATTGCAAGGATATGGTGAGAATAATGGCTCGCTTTTTTTATAGTATTCTAAGTAGCATAAGATATTTCCATAGCGTCATCATCAAAAATGAGGAAAGAAAACATGAGGAAAGAACAACCTGAGCTTAGAGGAATTTGTCAAAGGACCGCTAGTTGGACACACTTGCTCAAAATTGTCTAAAGTCTATCCCTCAAAGGAACTGTAGGTAAAGTTAGATTTAATCGGCAAAAAATCTCTTTTTCTAAAATAAATTGAAAATACCGATTGAAAACTCGATTAAATTCATCAAACATTCATCAAACATCATGGATTCAAACTGCGCAGACTTTAATAAGAACAAGCTAATCGAACTCGGACAAAATTGCACAAGCTAACGAAATCAAGGATGATAATGGAGGACGTTTCATAAATGAATATAGAGTGCTGTAAATATTACTACTGCATGTCCCCATCCCGTACTTCAAAGGAATATTTTCCAACTTCGCAAGTAATTAAACGTCTTCGATACACAGGAGATAGAATGCATATTTTGAATAAACTACTGCTCCAAATTTGAAAACAGGAAAATTGATTTCTCAGAAATATGCTGAAACCTTTATAGTTCTGACTCTTAGACATTTACATCGACACCAAAGTTCACACGAGAAAAAATTCTTTTTCGCACCAGAGCAGCGCCGTGTGCGAAAACTAGCCGCAAGTTAGGTTAGACGCTGCGACGAATTTTCCTGAAGCAACCGACGCCAAGTTTGTCACGTTGCAGCAATTTTATTAATGAGCAAGCTCTCTGCGATGCGTGAACTGTCACAATAATTAATTGTTCATTAGAAGCGTGTTAGTTCTCATAATATGGACTTCGCTGTAGTAACGAGTTTTTGCAACAGTTCGGCTGCGAATTTCATCATGGGAATGGGACATGTAATGAGCAAAATTTGACGTATATTACGCATAACTGACATGTTATCTCTATGCGAAGCAATTTCGCGTTTTTTTGCTTATTTTGCCAATTGCATATTGCTGCCATACAAGGATCATAAATGGGAAATGAATGTTCATCAGCCATAATTATTTACATCTAAATCTACAGCCATTGTGTTATGTAACCATCTAATTTCCTTCCATAATCGACTGCCAAAGATAGTATAAAATATTTTAAAATCATATCCATAGGCAACCATAATATCATTTATCATCTATTTCTATCCGTTCATAATAAAAATTTGTCTCCTTTCACAACTGATTAGACTCAATTTTTGGACTTGGGACAAAATATGTTTTCCTCATCTTGTAATAATTTATATTAATTATTTAATTTTTATTCCAAATAGCATCATATGATGACACTGTAGGTAATGGCTATGCGTTGAAAACGTGAAATAAAAATAAACCCTACAATCACAAATATTAAGTTAAATTAGTAGGGAAAACTTTATGAACCAGAAATGGTAACGAGGACACCAAGAACAATAATACTGCAGGAGATAATGAATTGACAGTAATAGCCATAGCCTGGTAACTGTTATACTCTCAGAAAGCTACTTACTAAATGTATTTGTAGTTCAAAGGTATAGATGTATAATTATTAGCATGGGATTAATGGATCAGATTATAAATTGATACATTTTGGTTGAGTTCCTCTGATTACTGATAGCGAAAAAAATTTGAATCAGAGAAAAAGATTCGCTCCGAGATATTTTATCCTGATAATTTTTCCCTCAAGTCATTAAGCAATAAATATAAATTAAATATAGCAAAAGAAAGATTCACTGCAAGTGATAAAAATGACCGTCATCCGTCTTCCTTATCGAAGTTATTTCTAGCCATCAGGTGCTGAATAAAACATTTTCTTAAACACAAACAAACAATGAGAATTTAATAGCGCTTTCCGTCCGGAAGGTAAAGGAAGAAAATCTGGCACCGTAAATGGAATGGAAATCCGCGAACGAGAATAGACAAAGCGCTGGGCTAGATAAGGAGCTACGTTTCAATGGGTGAATAAACTCAGAGAAAATACGTTTACGGGAGACGTAATAGGTATTGCTCTGCTTCGGCCGATTCGACGGCTGCGAAATAAGAGAAATTTACGCGAAGACAAATCGCTCTAAAAACTCAATCTCTCCATGGACGTACTGCGAAAGCAATAAGAAACGAGTTTAGCTGATCGCTTGGTGTTTACGTCTCCGGCCACTCGCCGACGGGCGGCTTGCAAAATCCCAATGTGGACGGGACCTGCTGAGATTTTACCTAAGTTCTCGCGGAAATGTCTTGAATACATTCGGATGCGATAGCTCAATGTTTTACTCACGGAAATACTGACCAGTGGTAAAATACTCTGAGTGAACTCATGACTTGACTTGTGTTTATTTATTCTGGGCAGATGAGGCTACATGGCCCACTCTTCCCTTGCCCCAGAGTTCTCTCAACTTTACATTTCATATTTAATTCAATACAGATAAGCAGAGAACAAAGCCGAGTAGAATAAATAAATAAATAGAAATATTAATTAGTTCAGGAATGTCAATAAAACATAAATACACCGGTTAATAAAAGGTAAAAGCATATTTAAATAAATTCGTGCGGCATATAAAATGAGATTGAAGGAAACTCATGAGAGGTTGAAGGTTGCCCCTTTATCAGATACACTTTATCAGAGGCATTTTCAAGTTGGTCAATCATCTAAAATGGTCATACATGAACAAATGAAATGATTAACTTTTACTAACCACAGAAAATTTTATTTGCAAACGACCATGGTTTAGACTCATGGAAACACCTGAGGATGAGTCGTAGTCGTTTTTAAATACACTTTTCTGTAGTTAGTAAAAGCTAATCATTTCATTTGTACCTGATGGTGACGCACCACGAAGTCACAACCCAAGAAGTGCATTCTATGGTCAATTTGTCATACATACTTTAGCTAAACCTTAGGTTTTACGCCATATAGTACAGGATTAAAAAATGCGTAGCGAGACTACAACTTGAATTCGGATCTTCCATGTTTTCCGGGTGCTGCTCTAAGCAATTAAGAACTGCAGAACATTTTCACGTGTCTCAACTTTTTCATATTCACATTTGATATAAGAACTAAATTCAAATCAAACAACCCTCATAACGATTAGATCTAAGGAGAGATTTATCTATCTCAATCTCGCCCGAATAAAAGTCGCTTTATTATTATCGTATTTACCTGTACTGCCAACTTTCCCCCTTTTAATAGAATTCTAACCGTACAAGAAAACGGGAAATAAGCGACACCAGTTCTAAAAATGTTCAAAATACGATGATATAGGTTAGATTAGAAGTAAGGTGAGACTTTTAACTCTTATTTTCACCCTTGAATACATAATTTTATTAATGTTACTTTACGAAGCAAATGGGGATATGACATTTACTTATGCAAATCTAACTTCATTAATCAAAAAACCGATGAACTTTTAAATTTCACGAAACTAATTCCTTCGGATAATATATTTGGGTATTAAACACGCCAGCCGATAGTTAGGCCCATACAGATAAAATAGATCTCGTCGAGGAGCCAAAAAAATATTTCCGCAGCTAATATAGGACATCTTTCATTTTCCAGCGCGTACGGGCAAAATGTTCCCGTCAGGACGCCGCGCCGAATGAAATTAAAATAATTCCGAATGCGCATAATTCACGCTCCTCGCTTCGAAAAATGTATTTTTGCGACATTAAGCTGTCCAGTTCCTCGGGTGATGCATGGGCGTGGGAGAGCGGGGCACAAAAACAACCAAACAAATTGCCGTCGTTATGACGACATTAAAAAACCCATTCGACTGCCCGCGGATTCCATTGTGCGAATCCGCCGCGGCCCGGTGATTGAAAACGACCGGCCAGGGGTCCACCCCCAAAAGCCGTCGAAAAACGTACGGGTATACGCCCATCTTCATCCTCGTAAACAAAGCCGGAGAGGCGATCGCCCGAAAAAATTCGGACCCGTTCCGAAACATTAATCCGTCACGCAATCATCGGCGCTGCGATCGAGAAATAAAAAAAAATGAGCCGCGCCGGCCGCCGCATAAAGTCCCGCCTGTGTATTAAACCCGTGCGTCTGAGAAAGCGCGAACCTGTTGAGAATGAAAGAGTGTGCAGGGAGAGGGAGTTAGCGCAGTTGCTAACTCAATCCCGCTGCCGCAGTCATGTCATGTAGAGGGACCAGCGAGCGTGCTTTCTGTCGGACCGGCATTTGCTTTCTACGCCCCCGAGCTTCCCCTTTACCCGATGTTTCTTTTCGAGCCCTTCGCCTCTTTTCCGATATTGTCCTCTCTGGAGCTGCCATCGCTCTCCTTGCCTCTTCTCCTTCACCCCATGCACCTTTCACACTCTTCGGGGGACTCCTTTTTCCCCCTAATGGGTTTTTCCTCCCTCTAAATCCCTCTCCGCGGACGCACGAGAGATGTTTGCCACATCTGGAGTGGCACGACGGAACTGACGTCGCACTCCCATCTCTGAGATGTTGAATTCGACTCTGGCCTTTGACATCGAATGCATGCGCGTGCCCTGTTTCAGCGCGTTTGGCGGCTGCAAATGCGTTCCCTTATCGTATCTCATGCGTAAAATATAACCTGCTTGGTTCTCCCATGCAACATTTGCGCGTACTTCTTATCATATCACAATGTATGTAATTTAGACCGCGGGTTCATGTACTCGTCTAAAACTCGAGATCTACTGTTCGCATTATCATAATTTTGCAAATTATTGGATATCAAAGTCCAAAAATTAACTGGTTACTAATTAATAATCTATAATCGTTGGCTGAACTTCATGGAACGACATAAAGATTAAGTAACACTGTAATTTCCACATCAGTTTCATTAAAAAAAAGAAAAATAATTTAATTTTTTAAGTTAAATCCTAAGAAATTACAGTATTACCTTACCTTCAGACTACTAATAATTTTCTTAATCGGTATTTATATTAGCCTTAAATTACAAACTAAATCGTTAATAAGTCCTACCAAATGATATATACATACATACAAAATATTTCAATCACCTGCAGAACGTACATGCATACTTTCCCCCATAAAATATCTCTTAATAATTTATAAGTAAAATTTACCAATTGGTTTTCAAGACTAATAATAATAATTTACTTTCATTAAAAGTGGCCTGACTTAAGCTAATTATGCTGGAAATTCCATCGAAGGTAATCTCGTACATTAATCATACCAATTCCTACGTATTTACCTCCATTCCTAAAATTCTTCAAAAAATTCTAAGGAGGCCTTTGTAGGAAGGAGACATATTAAGCAAGATGAGAAGTGGAGTAGTTTACCCTGGCTTTCATAAGTGAGTCGAAAGTCTATAAGTTGAAAACAGCTCATGTTCGGACAGAAAATTACCCCTTACATAACACTTTTCATAACGTTCTTCTTAATCACTTCCTGTGATTCAACATCAGTCTTACCAAAGCAGCTTTCATATTACCACAGCAGTTAACTAGACTGAGACAAGAGGGATTATATAATATTTAGTTTTTCTCTAATCTATACCAAAAGGTGCATAAAGAATACTGCCATCGTCAATTATTTGCAACGGAAATCATAGTTAGAGACTATAAAAAATCTACTTTATCAAAAACTTGACTTGAATTCATGTGAATATTTATGAATACTGGAAAGTAAAGGCTACGATAAATCTGACATTGAAAGTGTTTTAGATCAAATGCTAGAAAATACTAGAAACAGATTTAACAGCGTTGTCCTCTTTTGGTAAGTGGGCTGATAAAGAAGATCACATATAATATTATCTATAATATGCTAGAGTAAATTACTGGTGAAATACACAAACTACCGAAAGTGTGTTACGTATGTGCTACGTATAGACGTAGAGGTGAAAGTATTTTGATAAGATGCAAAGGTAAAATCGATGTATATGAGTTTTGTTTGCCCTAAAAATATCGATTAAAAATTTAGTCTCATTCAATGTGTTATATCATTGAAACAAATAAAAACAAGCAGTTGTAAGCTGAAACACAGGTAAAATTGAAATTAAACAAAAATCTTCTATGGAAAATGAATCAAGTAAAATATTTTGGAATAGAATTAATTATTAAAGAATTTGAGAATGAGTTAAGAAACAAATGAAAAATCTCTCTAGATAGTCGATTTATGTAAGCACTAAAAATAGCTTGACAAAAAAATTCACGTCTTATTAAATTAAATTAATATAATCAACTTCCTTTAAAATATGTAATGGAAGCATAGAATCGCTTAGACCTAAGGAATAGTATTAGCCTTGAGTTAACTCTAACTTCGCTAATTCTCCATCCTATGCAACGTAGTTATTATATTATCGTAAAATTTACATGGAAATCAATAAAATTAGCGAGGCTACACAATTTTCTGACATAAAAAGGATTCTCGTGGAAAATATACGAAAAATGTTAACAGCTAATCTGACCAAATAGCTGAAACGTATTTCCTTTGTAATGACGCATCTGCCGATTCCATAAAACGAAACATATTATACAAATTCCGTAGTCTAAACATATCGTATTGGATATTGTGCTGGGTATTTTCATAGTTTCACTTCCGTACACTGACAATTGTAGATTTTAACCAATAGTGTTTCCTTCTTCTGTCTCTATGGAAGAAACAAACTAGGATAAAGAAAGAATAGCATCGGGAATGGAAATGGCAAAGGAAAGATGAGCCGAAAGGTTAAACTTAACCGTTATTCGAAATTATTTTCAAGAGAGATGGAATAATGCGAAAGCTTACATCACTTTTACAAAACGTGATTGAGGAAACAATGCTAAATGTCCTAGGTAACGGTAAAAAGACTCCTTTAATCCTTCCAATGGTTTAAGAAGAGAATAGAAAGGAATTGTAACTGGACATTGGAGGGGATTGATAACTAAGAGATGAGCTAATGAAGAGGATATCCTCAAGGGGATGGGATGACAGGACTGATAAAATAGGGAATACACTGTAACACAAAGAAATTACTTCAGTGCATGAGAAGGTGAAGAGGTTGTAATGGGAAAGAAGAAAATACAAGCAAAAACTGCAGTTTAGGAAATGTTTCAAAAAGTTTAAAAATTACTACAGAGCCTCTTTAGAACAATACTGTATCAATCTAAGAATTTACATTTTACAGTGAATTGATTGTGTTCGAGAGCATACAACGAGAAGGTGAGATTGAGATCAGTAATAAGGAAATTCTAGGAAGAAGCCACGAGTCCAACACCTCCTGAAGTATATACATAGTCACAGAGAAAAAGTAATGAAATAAATATACTGATACAAGGAACTCATCGCGTGACCAAAGGAATCAACTGTTTGTATTTATTAAATTTTGAAAGCTTAATTTACCGTTCCTGGTTTCGCAGAGCAGGGATTTCAGTGCATGTTCTAAACAGAGACCAATTCAGCACTCAAAAAAGAAAGGGAAATAAATAAATAAATAAAGGTACTCAAGTGAAAGTAAATGTGGATATTCATATTTTATAACTTTATCCAAAACATGATTTTGTTTACTAATGATAAAATGAGATTGTATGATGGTTTTCCTGTTTTCACTAACTTAACGACCGAATACCCATCCTGACGCTAAACCAGCGTCGTAAAATTGGACTTATCCATGAGATACCTAAAAGACAAACCTGGATTCCTGGGAATCAATTGAGGAAATTAGGTTAAAATTAAATATTAACTAAGGAATATAGGTAGCTATTTCACCACCCCTTTACTGAAAAGTTGAACAGATAAGGAGGTCATCTAGAAATTTTTCCATCAGGTTGGTGGAAAACATCACCAAGGGCTTCCTCAACATGAGGAAAATAACGGAAAAACTCTTCTTTGATATGGAAAAGGCGTTCGATCGTGTCTGGCACAAGGGCATTGTCTACAAACAAAAAGCCAACTGCTTCCCTGCCTACTTGGTTAAAACCATCCAGAACTTCCTCGTCAACAGATGGCTCCAGCTCAAGAAGCTGGACAAAATCTCCTCCTCCTTGAAACCAATCACAGCAGGGGTACCACAGGGTAGTAAGCTGAGCCCATTCCTCTTCAATCTCTACATAAATGACCTACCAAAACAAGAGAACATTGAACTCTATATTACGCGGACGAAATCACCTTGTCCTGCTTCAAATATAGAGGGAATAACGCAGTTAACATCATCAACAACTACTTAATTGCACTGCAGAAATGGCTCACCAAATGGCACTTAAAAATCAACCCGGCCAAGAGCTCCCATATGGAGTTCATCCTTCACCCCCGCAAGCCTGCGTCTGTCAAACCAACCATATACAATCAGGCAATACCAAAAGTTAAGGAGCAGAAATTCCTCGGAGTCATCATCACGGAGAAGCTACTGTGGACTAAACATATAAACTACAGCATCTGCTAAGCGGCAGCAGCGAAAGCTAAACTATATCCATTACTCCATCAGGACAGCCAGCTAACCAAGGACACAAAAATAAGATTAATTGGTGCTTATGTTGCCCCAATCCTTGCATACGGCTCCATCTTCGCCTGCAACACC
Organism: Sympetrum striolatum; assembly: GCA_947579665.1. Lineage (NCBI taxonomy): Eukaryota > Metazoa > Arthropoda > Insecta > Odonata > Libellulidae > Sympetrum > Sympetrum striolatum. The sequence continues at coordinate 69,904,192 of OX388345.1, read as the reverse complement.
TCACAACGAAATATAAGGAAGATCATCACATTCTACAACAAATGCATCAGGGCCGCAACTTCCACGAACAACCTGGTCCCACTCCGTGAAATCCTCACTTACCATAACATTCCGCACTTTACGGAATACCTTTACAACATCGCCGAAAAAATTGAGAGAAACCTCTCAAACATTAACAATCCTCTCATCAAACATTTATGGAGGTACACGCCCACGCAACGTACCAAACTAAAACGAATAATAGAACTGAAAATGGTTCTCTCCATTCTAGAGTGCCAAAAAAATAAATATCTTCCTAGCATCAAAAGAAGAAGAAAGAAGAGATCGTCGAAGGAGGTGGAGCAGCAGCCGTCGATCCCCAATGTGCATAGATAGATTTTAGTTTATTTTAGCCTAGCTTTAACGAGCCTTATTGCGAAATTCATGTGTGTTTCCGAGCCTTATTTAGTGTGTTATTAGCTTTACTATGGGTTCAATCTGCCTTACTGAGTATTACCGCCTATAAAGCTAAAATTACATTTAGGCAAAAATAAGAGAGTGCGACCAAACCCCACCCCCCAGGGCGGCATTCCCCTTAGGTTGTACGATCTTTCGTAGGATAGGCTTGCAAGACCTCTCCGGGCATCCCACTTCGGTCTACCTGCACGACCTCCTGTAGGATAGGCTATTATGACTGCCCTTACTTTAAGGTAAATACAAACATAGTTTCGGCCAACCTGGACTATTATTCGTATCTTTACGACAATTTTATGAAAATAATTTTAAATAAGCAAAAGTCATTCATTTAAAAAATAATAGAAATATAATTTAATGGTGTTGTAAATGTAACGGATAGGTTTTAACCATGTAATTTTCTACTCTGAATTAATTCATCATTTAAAGCAGAGTTTTCCAAACTATGTTCTGCGGAACACCGGTGTTCCGCTGAACCTGATTATGTGTTCCGCGACAATTTGGAGTGTCAATGGAGAATTGGAGAATACAAGACATTAAATGCTTTATTGATTCATATTTTAATTTTTTATTACAATATTATATTTTTATATTTAAAAATAATTACCAAGTAAATAATTGGTTGTAATTAAATGATTTTTTAAATTTTACAAGTAGAATTTCCTAACCTAAATATAAGCTTAGTGATCCGTTAAACTTCCCAGGTTTGCTAAGTGTTCCATTGCAGAAAAAGTTTGGGAAACCCTGTTTTAAAGCATTACAGTTTCTGGTGCAATAGTGGCTATCCCCACATTTCACATACTCAGCTTCATAGAAACTTTTTCATTAGTAAAACCAAAGAGACCTTTGCTCTTATTAGAGGATTGAATTCCGATAACATATCGGATATTCAGTGAAAATCTCTGCCTCTCCGAAACATCCAATGTTATCAAAATCCGATTCATTTCTCTTTGAAATTTCCCACATCAATCTAAAGAGAAATTTCCCTCACTGATATCTGAAGCATACTGGGAACTTTAAATTGTAAGGAAATTTCCTGTTATGGAAGAATACAAAAATGGAAATCAATCAACCAAAGAAAATATTTCATATTAGTTATTTGGCATTTATCTCATGCTCACAAGATTGAATTCATCCGTCTTCTTTGAAATGATGACTTCTAATGGGGAAATCGTTTAATCTTCCATTCTCTAATATTCATTTCTATTTAATTGAAAATATCTTTGTTATCACCCTTTAAATCCATCTAACTTTGAAATTCTAACCATTAGGGAGGTCTTATGAAATTTCTACCGATATTCTACGTCTGTCTATGTGAGGTCCCTACAACCGTCTTGTCAGTATTCAATGTCAATAGTCGATGGATGTCCAAACGGGAAAACCGTCTGTAATTAAACTGCATCGGTCTGTTTTATAATTTTTCCTGGTGACGTAGGATAATTGACAGAACAGAAATATTTCCGCGAAATGACATCCTTCCTAAGTAATTTTAAATTTAGCATTCATGACCAATGATATAATTCTAGTGATTGAAAAACACTTTCGTGAAATCAATTGACTTTTAGTTCAGGAGAGTATTTGTCTTCATAGGCAAAACCTGTCACGGATATCATCTTACCCTGTCAATTAGGTTATCAGTTTGGGTTATTTTATCAGTAAAGTAAAATTATGGCTTTGTTTTTGGAGTGGATCTTTGAGATATTGAGAATTTCGATGGAGATAAAAATGCGTTCGGATTATAACTGACGCACGATTATTCCTAAATTGCTTCTTCCTTCCTGCATTTACTCCGAAACGGAAAACAATAATCACGCGACGGAAGAGAGAGTGTTGGGACACAGTACTTCCTCGCGGTGACGAGTACCTCAAAAAAAAGCAATCGAGAATGCGAATTGACTGCCCCACGTGATTGATCGCGGAGCATATAAAACGATAAGCTACGCGGACGAAGTTTTCATCTACAAGGCAGTCTTATCTTAGAGAAGGAGCCGGTTAAGAAATATAGGAGGAGCACCTTGCATTGTTAAAGGAGTCGAAGAAAGAAACAGATCTTTGAGTATACGTGCGAATGTCTTTGATCCCTAGTGTCAACGGCTGAAGAAAGGATGAATAGCGGAAAGACAACGTTCCGCACAAGGTAAAAAACCAAACGACTCATAAGAAGGGTTCATTAGCACTAAATCTCCACTCATCACCGCGAGTTCTTATTCGAGAGGCCACTTTTCACGTATTTCGGGCCTGGGAAAAAGTTAAGCTCGTAATTTTTCTATCGGTATTATCAAGTGTTTTGGCAGCGAAAGGAATGTGTGACAATTTTATGGCTCAACCGAAAAAAATCATTTCAATCAATTCTTATCTAAATGCTAACTGAATTGCATTTCCCTTTGGAACCCATCGTGTTGGAAGCGACGTATACTATTTGTGCAAAGTGAGAAGCTGGATATTTAAATCGATAGTAGGATTTTCGGAATTTAACAAACTTGAAATTCATTACTACGATCACCTAGTCAACCACATATAAATTTAATTAATTTTAACAATTTTTATGTCCTATAATAGAATGCAGTTATCAATGGCAACTTTTTCATCCACCTTTTTGAAAAACATCTCTGATTTCTCACGCAGATTCTCGGTTTCCATTAGAAATTTATCTCACCGAGACACATTTCATTCGAATTTTGATCGCAGTTTATCTTCGCCGATATCTCTTTACGTCCACGTGAGTAGCTCTAAAAAATGAGCTGATTCGGAGAATTCTAAAATGTCACTCGGAAAATTCATTATCGATCGTCCATGACTATTATCTTTCGAAATGAAATAAGACGGGGTAGTATTCCATTGAATTCCATAGCGCACGTCTATTTCTCCCGGGAAACAAAAGAAGAGGGTTTGTGAAGCATATTTCTTTTCCAGCTTGAGGATAACTGTATCTTTGCTGGTCATCTCTTCTCTGGGGAGAGGCGCTCCTCAAAGAAGTCATCCGCCTTCGTACGGATTGTGCACGACTCCTCCGTGCGTCCATTCCGGTGAGTGAATATAAAAGACAGGGGGAAAGTAATTAACGAGCTTTAGAATAGATATCAAGGACTGGTGTATTTATGATGGGGGAAAATAATTTTATTCTTCATTTACGGAGATGGAAATATATAGAATTTTTAAATGCTGAGCTAAAAAACATCATGAAATAAACCTTAAGTTCTAAAAAAATGTTTGATAAAATTTCATGACCTCAGATAAATACCGAGTAGTCATAATGTATAATTCGCACAAATAATAAATCGTAATTTATTTTTGATAATGGTCACTAATATGTTATGTCTTGAATAAGACCGTTGTATGTTCTGATTCCAGCATAAATAGGTTTAAAGGCGTAAAGGTTTCTAAATACAAAAATAATTATAATTAATAAATTATGGAGTTTTCGAAGAATCTAGATTGATTAGTGAGCTCAGAAGAAACATGAAGGAATTAAAATTATGCCTCCTACGTATGTTTCCGCAAAATATTTTTGAAACCATTTATTTTTAAATATGCAAAGATTTTTTGTCATGAATTTCCACACGTTAATGACTTACGCAGTTGATTTCATGGGCTAAAATGTTTTTTTTTCCACAATTTATTATTCCATTGCAAGAAAGAAATGGCTTCCTTAGAAAAGTTGGGCAAGTATGGATCATATAATCTTGTGATTAATTGTTACCATGTTATAGTAACACCAAATGATTTACTCAAGTACTATTACCCTGAATAGATGCGATAATTGATCAAGCGATTAATTATTGTTAAAATACAGCTGATTTGTGCTCATCTTTCTATTGTAACTATTTGAGAGAAGGGTGCATAGATAGTAGTGAGGTTCATTCATATTTGCAGTGATTAGAAAACCTTATAATAGGAATAAATTGGCACTTTCAGCATCTGAGCTACTTGAATGGAGGAATTCAAAAGTGGACCCATGTGAGGATTTCTATGAATTTGCATGTGGAAACTATGACCGAAACGGAATAATTGGAAGTGCTTACTCCTTCTGGGACCAATTGAGATATACTCAACAACATGTTGATACAGCTTCAAAAGGTAAAGAGTTTAAAATTCGTCGAAAATTGTATTGCGTCAATGCGACAGAAATATATCTCGCAGAGGATAATTGTAGAAAAATTGATATTTTTGCGGAAATACTCAGCCAACCCGCCTCCCGTGATGAGCCTGCTGCAGTCAGAAAGGCTAAACGTGCATACCAAGCATGTATGGATGAAGGTTAGCAAAGTAACACAGACATTTTACTTGCATGAGTGTTCTACCTTTCAGTAGGTTCATGTGAATCAAAATTTAAATTCAAAAATCCCCATTTTGAGGCCATGTTATTCACTTCCTTGTTGCTTACCACATACTTTAAATCATCCAACATCTTCTGTCTTTGTCTTCCCCTCTGTTTTTTCCCTTGAATTCTACCCTCAACTGCTTCCTTTAGCAATCCCTCCCCTCTAAATATTTGGCCCATTCATTTCCATTTTCTATGTTTAATCACTTCAATTAAAGCCCTCTCCTCCGAAACCATCTCCAGCACCTCCGTATTTGTTGTCATATCAACCCAACTTACTTTTTACATTCTACGCCATACCCACATCTCGAAGGTTTCTAATCGTGTGTCTTGCACTTTCTTACTCATTGAAAATAAGTGATGAAATTCATCAAAAAATTAGTTCTGTTTTAATGACTACCAAGTAGGAATAAAGGGAAAAATATTATTCAAGATAATAATTAATTTACTTTAATAATATTCAAGTAGTCTTGATTATTATTTTGTCATTCAAGCGTATCCAGTAGAAGTGATAAAAGGGTTCCGATACTTTTAATTCGCCTCTTCTTTCTTTCAGCCACAATTGATCAAAAGGGCACCACTCCTTTGTTGAAGATACTGGAAACTTTCGGAGGCTGGCCTGTTCTTTCCAAAGGATTTAAGGGTAAGGATTGCTGCGGTGCACAATTCGACTGGACGGACATCGGTCGAGGAGCGTCGCAACTCGGCATAAAGATGATATTCGACATCACCGTGAGACCCAATTATTTCAATTCATCTGAGATGCTCATACACGTGAGTATGATTTATATGAATATACTAGCAGAAGTTCCCGATGATTCTCAACGGGGATGTTAAATTTCATAAATACCAATGCAACAACATTGATCCTAACACACGTTTCAAAATTAATGATAGATAACAAATACCAGACTTTCCAATCCAATATACCAAGAAATTAAAGTTACAAAGAAGGCTACAAAGCCGCATCAAATCAATATTCAACTTCATATACTTAGATTGTAATTTCTTCAACTTAGAAAATATAAAAATGTATTCTAAGATTACTTTACGATAAAAAGTACCACGTTTACAGATATATTTTCAGTCAGGAACAAAGGAATCAAACCTTAAAAATAAATTACAAAAATAAATTATATATCACTCTAATAACCACCGATGAATATTGTTTGCGGAAAGTAAGTGTATTACGAAGCTGACTTGTATCTCAATCTTAAAATGTGAAAAATAAACACGGAACACAAATAACACAAAAGAAATTACAATACCAAAATAGAAGCAAAGATTAAACACCAATAACAGTAGGATAGTAAATAAGAATGAAATCGGGGCACTTAAAAAAACAAACGAGTAAACCAATTTTTTAATTCTGCAAATAACATAACTAAACTGATTTACCTTTTTGGTCAGATATACGATGTTGGAGATTTGTTACATCTTCACAACTCGCCGTTCAACTTTTCAAAGATTACAAACACCGAATCTGGGAAATCTTTACGTTCTTCGCAAACTCCATTTCCGTCAATCGCTAAATATACAGCAATGCAAGTAGATTAGATTTAATACTTAATGCAGAAGATTATGCTCAATACATCCGCAACTTACCAGGATATTTAAACGCAACCAGTTGAATTGGTCGAGAGAAAACATTTCAGTAAACCACAGCTATAAAACTCATTTATTTTACGAAAAAGACTGTAAATAATTACGTTGATATAAATAAAACTTGGTTGCTACAGAATATTCAACAAAATTCGAATTTTAAATTTTAGTATATTTGTCGGAGAGATTCTTCACAGGGTATTGCAATTGATAATGTTTAAATCTCATAAATAATAATGTTTAAATCTCTTACTCTACATCTTATTTAGACCATTAATTTTATCTGGGAATTCATTTTCCATGTCTTCTTATGGGATTTAGCATGAGCTCGGAATCAACAATTGCCTTGATCCTCAAGGGAATGGGTTGTTTATAACCTCCAAATTTTTACTCGTCTGGGTTCGAACCCATGGTTTTCTAATTTTAGTTTGTCACCCTCCCAACAGTTTTTTGAGCACAATCCTTGGCACAATTTTTAAACTTTTCCCATTCCTCGTTAGTGGTTAGATCCCTCCCCTTACTATCAAGAGCCTTGTTGACTGACTCTTGAAATTCTTTTGACTTCCCACCCCTTAGAGCTTCTAAATTCCATTTTGGTGTACGTTTTGGTAGAATGATCTTTTTAAACTTAAGCTCGGTTTTCATCATAACCAGGTTATGATCCGAATCGACATCAACACCAGGATAACTTCGCGAGTTTTTAACACTATTTCTAAACCTCTTTCTTATCAAAATGTAACCAATTTGGTACCTATCTGTATCCCCTGGCTTTTTCCATTGGTACCTCCGTCTGTTGTGGTGCTGAAAAAGTGTGTTTGTGATGCAGAGATTATTTCTCTTGCAAAAGTCTATCAGTTTCTGTCCTCTGTCGTTCCTTTTCCCTAAACCGAATTCTCCCACCTCTTCCCCATCTTTGCCTTGCCCAACTACCGCGTTCCAGTCTCCCATAACAACGAGATTCTTATTGCCCTTAACTCTTCTTATAGCCTCCTCTATTGTTTTATAGACCATGTCTACATCATCCTCATTGTAATCACTAGTGGGCAAGTACACCTGAACTATAACCGTGTTTACTGGTTCAGACTTTACTTCTACCGACATAACCCGATTGCTCATTAGCTCGGTGACTATCACGGATTCTCCCGCGTTCTTATCCAACACTACAGCTACTCCCCTCTGGCTAGTACTTCCCCCACTGAAAATTACTCTAGCATCGTCGTTCCAGAAGTCTTCCTCGTCTTTCCACCGCACTTCGCATAACCCTAGTACATTAATGTTGGACCTTTTCACTTCTAACTTTACGTTTTCCAATTTCCCTTTCCTGAGCATTGTCCTAACATTCCATGTCACCACCCTCGTTTCCATCTTCTCTCTTCTTTTGTTGTACTTCTTTGTGTAAGGGTTTCGTGGAATGACAACTGAGATGGCCTTACTCCCATCACTGCCGGGCATGAGACTCATCCTAGATTTAGATTTAGATATATACCCCGCGAGCCGCCAGAGGCGTATGGCAGGGGGTGTAATACACCACCATTATTCATTCCTACCTATTAGCATCTCTAATAGCTTGGGGAAAAAACGACCAAAAGTAATTATCCGTCCTTGCAATTACTTCCCTATAACGCTTCGTCGATGCCTCTCGGAGATCGCGTTCGCTCCTTACTGGCACTAACATTTCACTTACTTCGTCTATAAATTCTGAACGATTGAACTTTTCGAAAAGTTTCCGACGATATTCAGATCTTCTCATCTGTACTGAATTCCAACTGAGGGACTCTATCATTGCCGTAACGCTGCTATCAAACCTGAAATCCCCGCAAACGAATCGGGCTGCTCTACGCTGGACCATCTCTAAATCTGAGACTAAACCTACTTCGTGTGGGTCCCAAACCGCACAGCCGTATTCAAGACTCGGGCGAATAAGAGAAAAGTAAGCTATTTCTTTGACTCTCGATGAGCATCCTCTCAACGTTCTACCAGTTAATCTTTGCATTCTATTTGCTTTTCCTATCGCATCTCGAATATGTTCTTTAAAAGATAAGTTACTGCTAAACGTGACTCGTAGGTATTTGTTGTCGTGCACTAACTCTAACCTGAGATTTGGTACTGTGCGGGAATTATGTTTGTGGAGCGCGTAAAACTCATGGCAACGCATTTATTTATATTGAAATCCAACTGCCAATCTTTACACCATCCTGATATTACGTCCAGGTCGTCTTGAAGCACATTACTATCGTTTTCTGTCAAAATCTCTCTGTATATCAGGGTATCATCGGCAAATAATCTAACCTTACTCTTTACGTTATCTACGAGGTCGTTAATGTAAATTAGAAATAAAATTGCACCAAGAACACTTCCCTGTTGAACTCCTGAAAGTGAAAGTCAATTGAACTTATTTAAAATAAACTTATGATGGCATTCCAATTAATTCGACTCAATTTTAAACTGCAGTAGGCATTGTAAGGCAGGCTAAATTTTAACTAGTAAGAGATTGTTTAATGTTCTACGTGATTTATAAAAGTTTCTATCCATTTCCTAACAGGTTCAAAATGACTCTCTACCTCTACCTGAGCCACTATTGCCACCCGGGAAGATAGAACCCTCCGAGAGTCTACCCTGGGACTACTTCGGTGACCAGAACAATCAAGGTAAAACCTCCGCAGCGCCAGTGGTGGACAGCTTGTATGTGAGGTACCTTACTCGCATGGTGAAGAACATCTGGGATTCAAGACCATCGTCCGAACTCAACGATTACCCAAATCGAGATGACGTCGAGAAATCCATCAAGATAGAGTTGAGAAAAGTGATGCTGTTTATGCAGAAGCTCAAGGCTAGGCTCAAGTGTTTTTTAAATTAGATTACTCCGTTTGTCGTTTTTCTGTTGAGTAATGACCGGTTAGAAAGTTATATATACCTATATTCCTTTCCTCGTTATAGCAATCCAAGGACATAGATGACAGCAGTAATATTACCCAAATGATATATCAGAAAGGGTTGGAAACGGCCTCTGGACTCATTGCAATAGCTACCCTGCAGAATTACACCGACACCATCTTTCCTAACCAAAAGTATAAGGTACGAACAACGAAATTAGACTATCTCTGCGTCATGGACTGTGTAGTTCAATGTAATTTTAATTTACTGTATAATTTCTGTTTAATTTCTATTTTATTTTCAAGTTCAATGATTAATATATATTGATTGTATTTTATTTGTTTCTTAGTATTTTATTTTATCCATTTCAAGTTCTACAGATTTATTTAGATTATCTGAGTTGTAAAACTTTATTTTCAACCAATCAAACGTTTCTGCTAACTGACTGTTTTAAATTTTACTGCGATGAAATACAACAATTTTATACGTCAAATTATATTTTCTGTTGAACGAAAAATAGCGAGCAAAGAGGATGTAAAATAGTTATCATAAACTATTAAAATATCCGAAATGATATTTATTTGAATGATTCCTCAATAATTATTATCCTGAAACAAGATTTGATGCTAATTTTAGCACGTACGCAGAATGATACTTTCAAATACTTTTATCTTGGATTAATATTTTTCAACATATTCCATATCTTTATATCTTTGTTGCAGTTGGATTGGTTGGATTTCCTACAAACGTTCTTCGTTCACTCTAATATAATTCTCACATCGAAGGATACTTTATACGTTCAAAGTCTGGAAGACCTTATGAAGGCCATTTACGTAGTGGAGACGACAGATGAAAGAACATTAAGTGAGTAGATTGATGAAAAATGAACTCAATTACATTACTATAAGAACTATTTTAACATTGGATTCGAATTCCTAATCATGAACGCATATGCTGGTTGAAAAATCTCCAATTTGCATTGATATCTTTTTATAGTCTAAATCTATAAACACCGTAACGAAGAGAAACCTACTTCTGCTATCTTTCTGAAGTCTGTTTTCTTCATCGTTTTCTCTGTGAGGCAATCTGCTCTTGATACCGTATCTATCCCTAGTCCATTAATTTAAATCTTTTCGATTGGATTGAACCTCGGACAGTTTGAATCACACCTCCGAATGAGCATGATTTCCAGTCCCACCCCTAGGCGTTCAGTTCAAAGACAAACTTCCGCCCCCATCCTCCCCAATCACTCCTTCTCTGAACCTTAAGTCACGCCTCCCTTTCACCAGTTCTGACGAACTATCCCGTATTTCCTCGTTTACGAGCTTCAACCCTTTCCATGCTCCCTTCGCTTCCTGCGCCAACTTACGTCACGTCAACGTGTTTATTTACTTCACAATATGACATGCAGAGGGTTAAATGTTGTTCTATGAAATAAAATATCCTTTTTTTAGGATAATCTTCGAATAAAATCTTCAGGCGTAATGATATCGTACATTAGTTCTACTTAGATTTAGTATCGTATGTATCCGGTGAAACCATCTAAAATTAATCATGTTAGCGTAAATATGACTGGATCTTCATACTCGTTTTGTAACAATGTTTGCTGTGCTTTTCAGAAAATTTTATTGGAAGCAGAATAGTGTCGTATTTGGCTCCAGAAACGACAGATGATCTATGGAAAACAGCAAAGTGGTTCTATCAAGAGTTGAAGTATATCACGGGTGATTATTCAAGGTATTTAACTTGCGTATTTTACATAAAGACTCGATGGGGTTATTAGATGAAGTGCATTCATAAAGGGCGAATAATTTCAATATGAGAAGTATATCTAAGTTTGATTCGGAGTGGCTGTGCTTCTCACTGCATATTTGTCAAACTTGGGTATGACTTGCCAGAGAGTTCGGAGGATTCCAAAATCTGTCATACAAAAATTTTTAAAATAGTTCCCATTTAATGAAATGATAAGTTATTTTATTTATAAGTGTGAGTTGGTATTATATTAATTAAAATTTATAAATAACTTAGCACATCATTGACTTGTATCTTCTAGGTGGATGCATTGTTATCATATAGTGAGTAACTATCCAGGAATAAGACTTGGTATGGCAGTTGCATACAAATATAAGGAGAATTATTTCGATAACAAAAAAATAAAACAAGTAAGTAATACACTCTCTCTAGAGTAACAAGGTGTACTTCAGGACTGTAATTGAATTAGAAAAGATTAATCTCCAATCCAATAACTATCAAAGGCATTGGGCGAGAAGGGTTCATTTTCATTTCCCACACCAATAAATAAAATAAAACTTGTTTGATTTAAATTTAACGTTTTCTTTGAGATTAAAGAGTAGTAGCAGAAATATTGATACTTTATATTTGCTTCCTCTCCATCTCTTACTAAGTTCTTTAATTCGTAGAAAATTCCACTTTCGGATGTATATGAATGCATCTATTCGTTTGGCAAACACGCTTCAGCTGTTATATCCAAGATTAGACGTTCAACAATCATTATCTCCTATCTCACGTGTACATATATTACGGAGTCGCGTGCATTATTTACAAATTGACCCATAGGTAAATAAGTAACGCTAGGTTTCATTAATTGATGTAAACATATCTTTATTCTCCATTCAGGTAAAACAAATGGTGACAGATTTAAAAGAGGCATTCAAGAATCTCACGATGGAAAACGATTGGATGGATAACAAAACCAAAGCATATGCGATAGAGAAGGCGGACGCTATGTTGCTTTTATTGGGATTTCCAGATTGGTTGTCGGACAGGAAAAAGTTGGACGCCTTCTATCAGAACGTAAATAAATTGTTTGAGGTAGAGAAATAAAAAAGAACCACTTTTCTCTAAAACTATACTTAATGGTTACAGTAGTCCTTAAGTATAGAATAGCTTTCTAGAGAAGATTGGTTTTTTTAATACTTCTCTACCGTCATGGAATAACTCTTAAGTCAGTTGATTTCAATTTATTTCGTTCTCCTATGAAATGTTGCTCTGCCAGTGTACACCGTTAAATTACTCTGGGCTTGAAGCATACTTAAATTATATCACATTATATTGTATCTTAATATATTTATAAAAAGACATATCTAGGTGCCCATAATAAAATTCTTCGTGAATCTTTTTCAGTTAACTATTGATTCCTACGGCCATTTCGGAAATGTAGTGAGGTTGAGGTCCTTCGAATACTCTCGAGGCCTCAAAGCTTTACGGGATGTGCAGAACAGAAACACGTGAGTAAATCTGTAACTTATATTCTTAAAGAAACTTCTCATTTGATTAAAAAATAACTGACAATGAAATTTATTCATTTTGAGGGGAAGATCATATTCATTGACACATTTGCTTTTTAATGCCACGCTACCACTATAATGTGCCGCTAATTGATCATGATTTTTGTTCAAGGTGGACTGTGACGCCATTAATAGTGAATGCTTTTTACAACGTGTTAACCAATGGAATAAGTGAGTAGAATGGTCGAAGTTTTAATTCAATGTTAAGTAATCCACTTAATTTCATTCAACTTTTTTTCTTTCAAAACAATGCTTGGCAGCGTTACCTGCTGGAATCATGAACCGTCCTTTCTACTACGGCAGCGATGTTGAGTGAGTTATCCTTATCTTTGTGGTCTGACGTTTGATTCGAATTAAATTGCTAATGAAGGCTATTATTCTATGCAGGGCCCTTGACTACGGACGGATTGGATCGGTAATCGGTCATGAAATAACGCACGGATTCGATAATATAGGTAACGGGATTAATTTACATTACTAATTGAAGAGCTATTATGCTTTATCAGACTAAAATTTGAATTTTTTTTAAATTCAGTATTAAATTATTATACTCTTCTTCCATTGAAGGAGGCATGTTTGACAAGAACGGAACCTTTATCAACTGGTGGACGCGCGCAGCTGCAGAAAACTTCAATGCTAAAGCTCAGTGCTTCATTGAACAGTATAATAACTTCACCAATCCTTACACTAACAAAACAGTGAGTATAGAGCTAGTATACTTGTCTATTTATATCATTATTTATATCGAGCATTTAAGATTTCTAGATTTTAGATATAGGGGAACTCGGGGCAGAACGGGATAGCGGGGTAAGACGGGATAGTGCCCTTATCTCGAATGGTGATAAACAAACAATGGTGGAGAGACGTTTAACTATTCCTAAATACTGTCGAGAAGAAACGGCAGTAATTTTGACCACTTTGGACAGTGCCTTCTGTGTGTACAGACTACACGTGGTGCTCAGGTGTGGTGTTTTGTAATTTTTCGCAGATTTCTGTGCAAGGTAAGCTTTTAACCGTTACTTAAACGTTATTGTGTGTTATCTACAGTTATAGTGCATGTAATTAGCTACAAGACACGCGTGTAATACTATAAATATGTCACCTTTTTGGCTCGGTGTACTCTCATTATCTAAAACGTGCTCTCGGGGCGGAACGGGACGGGGCAGAACGGGATAGTATCCCGTTCTGCCCCGAACAATCCGCCGTATGAAGTTAATACATCGGGTGGAAAATATAAAAATGTATTCACGCCGGAACAAGAAGAAGAACTGGTATCATTTCTGAAGAATATGGAGAGCAGGCTTTTTGGACTAACTACAAAAGATCTTAGATCATTAGCGTATGAGAAAGGGAAAAAGGCAAGTGGGAGCTATTGTATCTGCTGAACGAGGAGAAACAGTGACGGCAGAGGTTTGCAAGTCAGCTTCTGGATTGTACATGACACCGATGCTCATCTTTCCTAGGATTTACAAATAGCAAGAATTTGAACTTGGTTTACCCCCGGAGGATGGAGTGAAGTTCACCGTTCGGGTTGGATTACTGCTGAAATATTTCTAGTCTGGTTTGCTAAGTTTATCGTCTTTTCGAAAGCCACAAAAGAATCCCCTGTCCTGCTCATTGTAGATGGACATTCAGGCCATACTGAAAACCTGAAGCTGCTTGAAATGGCAAGAGAAAATTGTGTAATTCTTCTTTGTTTACCTCCACACACTTCCCACAAGTTGCAGCCCTTAGATGTAACATTTTTCAAGCCTCTCAGTCTCTACTACGGTGAGGAGGTTAGAAAGTGGCTAAGAAGCCATCCAGGAAAAGTCATCACTCTTTCCCAGATATCGACAATATTTGGTGAGGCATTTTTACATGCTGCCACAATGCCAACCGCCATAAACGGTTTTAGGAATACGGGAATATGGCCATCAGATCTAAACCTTTCTTCAGGCGTAGACTTCCTGCCTTCTGCGACTACTGACATTCAGGAATACAATGAATGTTCCGCAGAGAAGACCGATGGTAACGATCTTGATTTGACAACTGACTCACTAGGGTGCAAGAAGCAACAGAACGAGAAGGCGAAAATCCAAGGTAACTCCAGCAACGAACCAAAACGTGGATGTTCATGGGAGCAAGATTCTCAGAGAATTTGCTCAAATTCCCAGGCAAAGTCAGCTTTTCGGACATCACCTGAAGCTCTGATATCAGTTCCAGTAATCAAGAGAAATACAGGGAGGACTTCAAAGAAAAAAGGAAACAACGTCATATTAACAGATTCTCTTTACAAGAATGTGTTGCAGAATTCTATTGACAAGAAAAACAAGACAAAAAAGTGAAAGAGAGCAAAACAGTGAAAAGATATCGATAACAGCTACTAAAGATAAGGCAGTTAAGAAAAACTTATTCAATAAGTCAAAGTGCTCAAATAAATCAGAGAAGATGAGCGTGGAGGCTAGTGAAACACACATAGAAGATTATGAGTGAATTTACTGTAGGGAATGTTACTCCATTTCAAATGAAGGTTAGGTCGCCTGCCAAAAATGTTTTAAGTGGGCGCACAACTCATGTGCGGGTATAGACAGCGAAGACGACGAGGAAATTTTAATTTGTGAACTTAGCCCGGACAAGTAGTGTACTTTTTTATGAATATACAAAACATAAATTTTCTACTTCAAACATGGCAATGGGTTTTATTCCTAATAATTTTCCCTATGATATTTTGTATTTTTATATTAACTATCAAAGAAAAGATATAATTTTTAAGGTTTAAGGCGATAACTCCAATTGTTTTTCAATGTTTTTAGTGATAGAATTCAATAAAAAACTCTATCCCGTTCTGCCCCGTACGTGGGGTGGTACGGGAAATATGTAGACTTTCTTTAAAAATACATAAAAATAAACAAAATGTATAGTTATAAGTACCTCTCATGTCACAATTGTTATTTAACATTATATAGTTATGTTTTATGCCTTCATTAGGTGTTTATTTTATTTACCTGCTTTTTTAAAAATGGTTAAACAAAAAATATCCCGTTCCGCCCCGCCTTCCCCTAAAATTGGTTATTTTGTGATTTTTTAGCGATTCTACCAAAATATTCCCATATTGTTTCATCAATCAAAAATTATATCTGGTAAATCAAAGTTCCGCTAAGTAAGGAATATCCTAGTTTTAAAAACAATTTATTATAACAAAAACTTGTATAATAATGTTTAGAAACTTTTTCAATTCCGCAATATTAAATTACCACTCAACCGTCTTTTGGCGTACTACGCCATCATCAGGTAGTTTACACCTGATTTGCATCTGATTGAAATTCCACCAAGTATCATTGAAGCGTTTCAATTCTGGTTTTAATTTCATTACATATATTTGGAGTTTCGATGATGGATTTTCAAAAGTTTTAATTGTAATATTTTGTAAAATTACTTCAATTGCACTAAGTAATCAGAATAGCAAGGGTTACTTTCGTAATGGTATTCTGGAGAATAATTGCGTTGGCTGTTACGTTTGTTTCTGAAGGTTGATGGTCAGCGCACCTTACCAGATAACATAGCGGATAACGGAGGCATTCGAGAGGCGTACCGAGCCTTCACACGAAAGATGTTGCAGAGGCAGGAGAAGAACGTAACAGACATGCAAAATAATACAAACTGTGTCCCTAAGTCTGGAACGAGATTGCCCGGATTACAGCAATACACAGAAGACCAGTTGTTCTTCCTTGGTTTTGCCACGGTATGGATCTCCTAGTATTCTTAACACTTATATTTAAAATAAATGTAATTTAAGGCTATGTATTTTGAGGATATTATTTGTAAAGGCAATGATAAGAGCTTGTCAGTTTAACTTTTGAAGGGGGAATGGGGAAATTTGCAGTGTTTTCATTCAGTATGATTATGATTGTATTTGATGTTGGATGAGATAGTTTGATGAAGCTGCAAGCTTAAGATACGTTAGCTTGGAAAGCTTCAGTCCAAAGGCTGAAAACCTCATCAGAAATAGGAAAATTTGTTCATTGTATACCTTCGCCTGATTTCCGTAAGATCAATTCAATTGTAATTAGCTATTTCTAGGGTGAAAGGCTAAAGTTACACTTTAGTGATTACCAATAGGAATATTAGTAGGAAATTATTTCATTCGTCGTTGCTAAAAATTCTAATATATTCTATTGTTGCAAAAGAAGATTTTTAATTAAATTAAAAGAATTCGTTATTGATTATATTCTTGACCACTGGATTTAAAATATGCGTATGTAGAAGCAGACGAATTTGCAAAAAAGTCATGAAGGTAATCAAGCCCAAAGCGCATCCATCTCATCTACAACAGAATGAGTTTCCTCATTCAAGGACGAAAAAGTCTTCAAATCTGTGACGATAAGCAAAACACGTATCGTTTGATGAATTATATTATTGCTGAACCATTTGCTGAATATTAAAAGATATGATATTTTATTCATTTCCATTGAAATAGTATCTATTTGAGTATATTAATTAAGAGACAAAAGTAAGTTTATTAAAATCATAAATAAGAGAAAAGTAGGGGAATTTGAGAAAACGCATCCCCCATCTGGTGGCACCAAAATTAAAAGTCATCTTCAGTACGAAAGTGAGTTTAGACTGTTTAAATATATCTCTGTTTCATAATACATTCAAAAACTATTGCTATTTATTCATATAATTCCACATTATTTTGATACAATGAATAGAGTATAAAATAATAGCCTCATATTGTAAAAGGGAGAGACTAAAAGTAATGAATGAATTATGAATGGGATTCGGCCATAAGAAAAATTATCCCATAAATTAATTCATACATATCTTAGGTATTTATTTATGGGAAACAAAACGTATGTGTTTAGTTGTAACAGTGTGCTATTCCAGCTTATAAATACTTTTAAATCAAAATAATTGTACTTATTTACATGAAAAGACATGGTGTGACGTTGGAAGGCCTACTCAAGCACAAGCAACGAACGACAACCACGCACCTCACAAATTCAGAGTGCAAGGAAGTCTATCCAATATGGAGGAGTTCGCAAAAGCTTGGTCGTGTCCAGAGGGAACCCCAATGAATCCTAAGAAGAAATGTGTCTTATGGTGAAATGGATAGCCATGGTTATAAACATTGCCTTAATTAATTTAAATTGTTTCTCCAGTAAATATTATCCCACGAGAGAAAACAATGAGAGGTAATATTTTGAAAAGTTCAATACTTAAATATTTAATCAGAAGAAAAGATTTATACCTGAAAAATACTGAATGGTAACAAAAAAATAATTTAATAAGAAAAATAGAAAAATTTATATCGCTGAATTTTAAATTATTTACCGCATAAGATTTGTGTGCTTTGACTTGATTCTCGAATTTCCTTCTGAGAATATAGGCTTGATTGTATCTTCTAAAAATATTTATGTAAAAATTATATGTATGACTTTATTTTGTTAAGAGAAACTTTATATTTATACAGTGTAAAATAAATTTTAAAGTTTCTGAATATCCTTGGCCAATTTTTTTATGTAAATTTTCTATTCATTTATCAATGCAAATATGAATCCATATTATTTTGTTTGCTTTTAAAATATGTCTTCACCGACCTTCTTCTAAAACAAATCTCCGTAGGTTTTGCAGGTTATTCGCACCCATTTCTTGCGGTAGTTTTCATACTATGGTGTATTTTCTCTGGATGAAATATTTGCTTTTTAAACCCGCAAAGTAGTTTTTTGAGTACTTTTTTCAAGCTATCTCTAAAATTCTATATGACGAATGGTTATATGAAAGAAGATACGTATTAGTCCAATTCTCATATTTATTAATGGTAGATAAGCAGCATATGAAGAACAAGTTTTCGAATAAACCGATTAACGATTAGTTTAATTGCTTTAAATTTGTCTTCAAGTCTTCTCTAATACCCGCCTCCCTTAGTGTACAGGAAAATAAGGGATTTCAGATTATTTTACCGTCCTGCAAAGTTGAAGTACGACTGGTACGGTAGTATCGTAGACACTATCAGGATAGAAATTTTACATTCCTAATAAAACGTTTAACTTCTAAGAAAAATAACATCTCCATACTTTCGCCGCCAGTAATATAGAAAAGATGGTTGTTTTTACTTCCATAGGTATCCTAGAGACAAGAATAAGATCAAAAGAACCGGTAACTGGTAGTTCTCGGAAAGAAGTTGATAATAATTAACTGCGTTCGGATTCTCACAGTTTGAGCGCTTGAATGCGATTACTTACAAAATGTTTTTCAGATGAATGAGTAAGTTATAAAGGTGAAAATAATCAAATTTCTGAACCAATAAGATCCTGTTTTCCCAGACTTTCACCTAAAGTGTCCATTCTTGGGCTTATGTAATACGGTTTCTCAGACCAAGGAACGAAAAAGGCCAGAAATGGAAGGAAAGATAAGCGATGTTTGCATTCCATCTATTTTATATGAAATATTTCAACAGGCATACAAATATTCTCTTTATATTTTCTTGGATAACATAAAAGACTCGTTTGTTTGAATACCGATCCAATTTAATTTATATATTTTGTTTAACATTAGCTTCTTGAGTCGTTTTTAATTTTTCTTTCCTCTGTATCCTCATTTAACACTAATGCCTATCGTATGTAAGAACCCTGCAAGCCGCCTTTCGGCGTGTGGCAGGGGGTGCAGGCACCTTGACTCTATTTACCTAATCGATTGATTTCGCGTATTATTCGCGGAAAAAAATGAATTTTTGAAACGATTCGTTCTAGCATCTATTTCCCTGATCTTCCTCGCAGCATCAGAACGACCCATATAACAGGGGGGTCGCATTATATCTGTTACATCATCTGAGAATAAAATTTCTCTGAATTTATTTAGTAAATTTATCCTTTGAATTATTCTCCTATATTCTAATGATTCCCATCCTGCGTCCTGTATCATCTGAGCAACACTTGCTGTTTTATCATAGCAATTCTTTACAAATCGTATCGCCTTTCGCTGCACTTTTTCTAAATTCCAAACATGATATTTATTGGCAGGGATATACATGCATACTCAAGATGAGGTAAAACTAACGCTACCTAAGTAACATCGCTCGCGAACTTTTTCTTCGCTCCTATCGACTATTCTTTTAACGAAGCCGAGTTACTTAAGTGCTTTTCCACATATATTTTGGATGTGGGTACTCCATGCGAAATTATTCGTGAGAGTTCCTCCAAGATACTTCACCTTTCACTAATTTGACTAAACCATCTCGTATCAGACTTAAATAGTTTTTTCCTGGTATCCTTTGAATAGTTCTCCGTCATCTCATCCAGTTAGAAGGCCATTCCTTACTATTTCTCCCCTTCTTACCTTATTTCCAAGGCCTCAGACTATCACATATGAAGCACCTGCTTACGAATACATGGTCGTGGAGCAAATAAATTTTTTCTTCGATTCTCTACATTCATTTACTCGTGTCCGAGAAAAATAAATTCTCAGATAGTAGCCTCCGCTAAGGCTGATTTCGTGAAGTTAAAGAGGAAAGCATCCAACTATTTTAACATAGCTTTGCAGGAGTTTATCGATGCGAATGTCACCTAAAGTGTTCCTTCATAGTTTGTACACGCGAAGGAATTATTACTGGTGTTCCCTTTGACATTTTTGGCACTTACAATTTTCACACCAGTTTATTTCGCATCTACTGAGCTTCACTTCTCGTAAACGAAAATTGTGGAAAATATTAACGGTTCAATGTGTAAAATAGAACAGCTACTGGTATTGCCATATCATACAAAATAGCGAAATCTTAGTATTCATACTTCATGAGAGTATTTTGACAGCTGAAATACCTACAAAAGGCGAAGATGTTGCCCACTTGGCTATTCAAAAGTCCCACTTATTCGACTGAAGATGTGGAACAAAATAAAGCGATGGAACTAACAATATTTAAACTATGATAACCTCGAATTGACTCAAAAATGAATGTTTATTTCATTCAAACACGCTATAGCGTACTTGAGTAAAATTAGAATGGCCATATTTTTTATTGTTTCCTAGTGACCTAGTTTCCTTGTTTCGGTGCCCCCTCCCTAAGTATTTGCATTTGTTCACAAATTCTAGTGTTCCTCCATCTTGATTTTCAGTATAGCTTTCTTTCCCTCATAAATTTCTCTTTACTCACTTTTCATTTTCCCTCACTTTGGTATTCCTGTTGTTGATTTTAGTAGCAAAACCCATCGCGTCGTCATCTGATACATCACTGTGCGATTCTAAACCTCTTTCAGAGTCGCATTCGACAGTAGGTATTGCCACCCTTACACATATTTACTATTTCCCCGCCAACTTTCACCATCTTATATATTTCATCCCAATTTTATCACACAATTTCTTAAGCATTTAAATAAAAAAGTGATGAAGAAACGAATAACTCTGTCTTTCTCACTTTCCTAACTTTGCTCATTTTGATACTCTATCAGATATTCTTACCCATGGTCTTTGATAGAAATGCTCTAGTGGCCTCCCTTTCTAATAAAATCACACAATACTAACATAAGTGTTTATTTAGAGAAATATTATCAACCATAAAGAAGTATGCATGTCGTAAAGCATTAGGGTGAAGGACATTTGAGATCGATATTACCTTTCCCAAATCTTTTATCATTAGTTATCCATTAACCTATTTGACCTTTTAAAAAATAGCACTGAATCTGATAACTTAACCCACTAGTTCAATTCCTTGAATTATAATGTAAGCCGAACCTTCATTTATAACAATTTATTCTTAAACGCTATCAGATCTGATTATCATAGGCAATAAAACTAAAATACTTGACCATGGACAACTATCAGAACAGGAAATTTCAACTCATGACCTGAAATACGTTACTTACGCTATCCATACAAAAAAGCATGCTCCTTAAATTGTAACCTGTCGTGATTTTAAGAACATAGATATAAATAAATTACCTTTAACGGCTTGCAATCTACCTTTTAAGAATAAAATAATTTCGGATGACAGTGCCCATAAAATGTAAAAGCTTAATGCACTGCTCACTCATTTAATTGATGAGCGCGTGCCAATCCCAAAGATACGCGTAAAGAATAAAGCTATACTATGGATTACCGTCCCCATCTTATTTCTAAAGTAGAAAAAGACGTAGCCAACTCGTATTCTAAAAAACACAGTTTAATTCCAGATTTTGGTAAATTCAAAGTTCTTCGTAACTGAGCCAAAAAATAAATTCGAAACACCGAATACAAATTTGTTGAAGACCTACTGAAAAGCTCCGATGGAAGAGCCTAATGAAAAGGATTTTGTTAACTTGGAGTAGGGGAAAAATAAGTGTTTTCCTCTAAACGTAACTACATGGTGTTTGAATAACTATTTCATAAACTACTACATTGAAATCACACAATCTCACTTGTCAGAGCAAGACAAAAAGAATTCATTGCACTCACATAAACCAAGCCCTATAACAAAATCTGAGTTTAAAGTCGCCCGTTTTGCCTAAAATGAAGTGGAAAAGTTCCTTGCTATCCAATAAGTCTACAGTCACCGGTATTGACATGATACCAATCACAATAATTCATAAATACTTCCTGTGATTCTTCTTTACATGGCCCGCATTAATGATATCTCTCTTGCACATGGCAAATGCTTTTTACCAAATTGTAGATAAAATAGGCATTTGCTAAAGCTATGACTTTAACAGTACTTGTGTACTGTGAGTAATGTACTGACGTCGAGCCAACAGGAAAAGTTCTCCATTAGGTCACGGGTAATGCTTAAAGAAAAGGATTGGAGACAGTGATTGGCAGAGATAGCCTTCCACATGGAATCAATTCAATTTAACCCTTTTTCCTTAAAGAATATTATAAATAGACGTTCTTAGATGTGAAGCATGAAACAAAATACGAATGCCATCATCACCATTAGATTTCTACATTCTCAATTTCCCTATTTTTTATGCCAACATTTGTCAATTGAAGTAAAGGGCGTATCCCTTTATCTTCAATATTTTTGTTTGTCCTCTTTTTTTCAGCACTTATTTTTCAACCTATTCCAACAATCTCCTTCAACCTTTGGTGCACTCATTTATGTATTACGATAAGGTTCCAACATGTTAACCTCGGCCAGCCTATAAAATAAACACTCATGGTATACATTTAGTGCTCGTTTATTACGAAAGAGTTTGGATTTTGCGGACGATAAAGACATTCGTACAGAGATAAAAATCAAAGGGGATGGATAAATTTTACTCAAATTATTTTGGTAGAATGTTTATATTTGGGTAGTTGAAGTTACAAGGACTGGTTGATAAAAAAAATATTTTTCCCACGATACTCGACAGAAAAGGACTAGAAAAATTGACTGCGGTACATGCTGAACGCATAGGAGGCTTGCAGATCACAATTGTAAATAAACATTGATGAAGAATCGTTAACAGATATCAGTTTCGAATTAACTTCACAAAATCAGGCGAGTTATTGTGGAAATCTATAATGGAAAGAATCCATAGGAAATTGTACTATTTTCACAATTTTTATTTTTGTTACCGTTAGACTAAAATAAAACTTGTGAAAAAGTGCAATTTAAAAAGATTCTATCCGATATCATTTTCGTTTATTTAACCTTTAAAAATCTCTTCCGTATTATACTCTTGAACTCTTTAGCTGAAATTTCTTTAGTTATTTAGCGAATCTTCATTTTAATTCCTGATCTTACGTATTCTAAATTTTACAACTACTCGCTCTATCACTCATTCCATAGAACCCTCAACATAAGGGTTTGATCAAGCCCTCTACAGCAATACAACTACATTAGGATGAGAACATATTTCCATGACAACTAAACGGAGTTATTTCCCTTACTACTTTTCGTTAAAATCCAGACTCTTACATAAAAGTTATCGCTGGGACGTGTAATTCCTAAATATAGTAACTCTTTCGGAAACCACGCATTCAAAAACGGGCGGAAACTTTCCTCGTTTTCCTCCTCCGAGGAGAGTACTAATTTTATAAAGGGAAGCGACCCGATTATCTAATATCCCCAGCAAATAACACTAGCAAGGCGCACGAAATCGATGGTGTCAATCCAAAATAGAAATTTATCTGATCGGCCGGTTAATGTTTTTCCGATTCGAGCGTAAAAAGTTATCGTTAGGTGTTTCTGGAGTCATCCCTCAACGGCTACCAGCATTCACACCTCGAACTAAGAGTAAGGACAAGAGGCAACGTATATCGGATTCGATTAGGAAACTGCAGCGCGCGGGCTCCCACTCCTTCCGCCGATGTCCACTCCTTTCCCACCGCTCGCCACTGCCCACGGAGGACTCGCCATCGCCTTCTTCAGACCTCTTCTGATTTAAGGTGAGCCTCCATTTGATACTTTCTGCCCTTCCTTTCTCCGACTGCATAACCTCTTTAATTCTCTCGTATTTCATAGGGCGTTTCTTCATAACCCTCCCATCGAACGAGTCTTCTAGTAGACGGAAGAACAATTCGTTCGCGGAATTTACACGATAACCGTTAGTGAATGTGATGAGTTAATACGATCCTCTTTTTCACAGCAGTATTAGAATCGAATATTCCCGAAGGATTGGTGATGGAAAACCAGATTTCGAAGCACGATTGTTTAAAATATCGTAAGGAACCAGACGGAAATATCGGCTTTCGGCCGGAAGATAGTAATTAAACGAAAAATGCAATTTTTGGCAGCCGCAATCGGTATTCTACTTTTCCCAATATCTTTCGAGTTTTCTTAGCCGAACAGGAAACATACAGTCAGTTTTTGGATATATTTCGCCGCTTTATTTTGTCAGTAGAAATTTTCCCTCTAGACTCAAAAATTTGGGTCGTATATCGAATCGCAAATGTAATCGAATTATGATTAGGTACACTCCTGGCCAAAATTAACGCAGCACCTCCCTAGCGATCCTTACGGCCGGTGCTGCGTTAATTTTGGCCAGGACTGTACAATAGAAATTTTCACCTGCGCGTAATTATATAGTTTTTTTTCTAGTAGGTTAGAGTTCCTATTACTTTTTATGGAGGAATATAATTCTACTGTGTCAACACAAAAACTTTGTGTCACCACTGACCCCGTACGACCCCAGGCATTCAATCTATTTGAAGGTCTACAAATGATCAAATAAATATCCATCAAATGTGCCTAATTCAATGTTTTAGGTACGCATTCAAATTAATATAATATGTGTAGTATATTATTTACATTTTTACTCCAAATTATGGGTCGACATCTTTGACGTGACAATGAGACAGTAACAGCAATAAAAATGATATATCAAGCTTGTAAGGAAATTAAGTAATATATCATAAAGGTTTGAATACTGATTTCTGTGGTCTAAATACTAATGCATTACTTAAAATCATCTCAGTTATATATATTTATTTTATCAAGCATTTCATCAGCTCCGCAATATTTGGAACGTTTTCACAAAGAAAAATGAGAAAATGAATATGTTTATGATTCCGCATTTTTTTTGCAATTTACATATAATTTGTAGCAAAAATTATAAAGAAAGAGTGACCCCATGAGATCTAGCATAAATATCACTTAAATTTATAGTGGACATCCCTCAACCCTTAATTTATGTCGTTCGGTTAGAAAAATCAGGTTTGGAAAAAAGGGATAGGATCAGTTACAACATAAATAGTGTTCAGAAGCAATTGAAAAATACTGAGAATATTCCTGAAATTCCTTAACAATCGAGACATGTATATTTTATGCGGTAAGGATAATTTAAAAGCACAAACGAAAACTAATCCGAATTCTGAAAATTTTGCCAAAAGAGAAATCTCATATCTCATTAGGGAAACATCTACATATATGCTATACATGTGGCTCTAAGAATGCATATCAGTAAAACTAAAGAAGGAAAAGTCTCAGTTGCAAGAAATAAATATAAATGTGTCAGTAAGAGGATCTGCTACTATTTAGTAAAAACAAAATTAGCAAACATTGATCCTACGTACTCTCTCGTATTTCAATGATAGAGATATTGTATCATCATAAAATACGCCTTGAGATTCTTGTGAGAACATTCGTGAAACATGTTCTCATGTTATACTACAAGATACATGCTGTAATGAAAACACTCATAAAACAGACAAATTTTCAAGAGCTTTCCCCAGCAGTAAATTCAGCCATTGTCAACTTTCTCGCCGATTACATCAGAATGTAGGATTATAGAATAAAAATAGACCAATATAAAATTATATCGACATAGAAGTGAATCTCTTCATTGAATTATACACAGCAGTCAAATTTCATATTTAAATTTTCACATCACAAAACACTAAATAGGAATCGTCGAACATCGCTAGGCAAATGCCCTAAAATCCCCAGAATCCACTGCGTTTATTCATTTGGTGAAAAATCCACAATTTTATTGTTTGGCTAAAATTTTGAATTCATAGAGTCTGTACTTGTCGACGACAATATTTTACATGGGAAGTAAATTTTTCTCTCCAACCCGGATACGCCTGGTATGTCGGCTTTCTTGTCATAAAATTTCACGAGAATTTAGAAATAATCTGTTTCGCCGGAAATGATTCCACGATAATCGTTAAATTCAATTCAGCGAAGTATCGCATTTTTATCCAGCTCTCACAAAATTGCACCAATTTTTCCCGAGCAAATTAAACAAAATATTCTCCCGTGAATGATTACACCGCTATCGATGAAATTTTCGTCCATTCAACAGCGCTTCCGACGATTAAGCATAAAAGAGAAGAAAATAACGTTTTATCATTGCCTAAAACAGAAGTAACAGCAATAGTCACCTTGGTCACAAAAGAAAGCAGAATAAAATACGTGAAACAAATGGAATACCGTATACGTAAGAAATAACAAAAAAGATCCATAACACAACCAAACTTTTACTGGACCACTTTATTTTAAGCATCACACCACCAGGGTTTTATAGTATCTCTACAGTATTACACGTTAATAAATATCAAAAAATTAATCCTAAAGCTGTATAGTTTATCAGAAATAACGATAATAAAGAACAAACATTAGAGTTTCATCCGTAAAGGCTAAAGCAGAGAAAAAAATCATAAAACCTTTATCCCTATATATTTAAAGAATGCAACAATACTGCCTTTTAATGTGAAAACTCAGAGTACGGCGTTTCAACCCAGAAATAAATTATTAGCTCTCAGATATGCATCCGGGTCTCCCCGAAGATAAAGTCACTCGGGAATTTCTATTTTGCGGAAACCCAACGCAATTTACTTCATGTCCGAGAAGCTAGCCGTTTTGGAAATAGGGTAGGACGGAACTACTCTACGGAAATTGTATATATGGATAACATACATCGTGATACGGGCAGTATCTACTTGCGGGTAAAGCCAGAATATCTTTCCTTTGCATAAAATCTTACCACATTTAGCTTGAAAGTAATATAAGATGGTTGAATGGACGAATGGAGTCTTTTCAAAATAACTTTAACCAACAACTCAACTGAAGTTGGTTGATTTAGAGCAGACTCCAACATAAATTAAATAAATATACAATAGTAAGGTTAGAGGAGGTTCAAATAAATTTTAAAATAGCTTGAGGAAGTGTGTCTTAAACAAAGAGCTAAACAAAGTGTGAAAATTGAAGTATGCCTGGGCTTCGAACCCAGATGTCCCACTTTCCGGGCAGAGATTGTAACTACAAAAATACAATGCCGCGTAAATTTATTTCGGTTAAACGGGTGCTTTTAGCAATGTTTTCACTTCTATTTAAATAAAGATTAAAAATGGAATAAAAGGTACTTCTTGAGTGTGAAAAGTATGATTTTTATTCTTCTAAGATTTAAAACATTTCCACAATGAATATATACACTTTGTTGGTCAATTTTCTACCGTATCGATGAAACGCTTACTTCAGTTTCAGGACAATGAGTGAAACAACAGCTCAGATAATTCCTGCGTGCCTTTTGCCGCATATTTCTCGGAAGAATCACGCTGTTTATCTTTTCTTATTGGCATGGCATAAAATGAGGATGCAAGTCATGTTGACGTGTATTCTTTCATCTCGGAGAATGAAGGCTAAATGGAGTCTGTCTTATCAGAGTCACGTCAATATTAGCAAAGCCATTTGTGCTTATTTATTCGCTCCGAGTAAATGGAGAAGTTTCATTTGATAAGAAGAAAACAACATTTGTGCGCGTACAGCAATATCCGCAATGCCTTCGTTGAGTCGTTTTCTAGAGCTAGGAATTGCTCAATCCAGAGCACTGCGAGGGAAGAGCTCTAACGGCGTAGTCCAAAGTTTTTTGTGTTTAATGATTGTTGTTTGCCCATCAAATATGTACTCTTTTCAGAGTAGATGTTATGTATATTTTTTAAGGGAATAACTTCACTAAATGCAAATGATATAGTAGTAGCTTGAAGTTGTTTTTTCTTAATCACCTTTATTGACTTAATGATCATTGAAATATTTCCATCTATTATTCATTCTTTTATTAATATGTAAAATATATTTACCATGATATTGAAGGCTCTAAAAAAGTGTATCAATATTTTATAAGGAATTGGAAGTACTTTCCCTGACAAACTTATATAAATTTATAACGTTAATTACAAACTTTTACTCTAATAGATACAAAAAAAACAAATTTCATTGCATAGTATGTGCAGAAGGCCAAAGATTATGCATAATATTTATAGATAATATAATAATTATGGTAAAACGAACTTGGAAGTCACAGTACCAATCATTTATGATGAACTTCCATGCAATCCACATGTATTTTATTCAAAGGGGGCATAGTCGAAGTAAACGAAACACTCTAACGACCATGTTTATAAGAGGAAACTCATAAGAGTGCGTTTGTGTACCTATTACGGTTTACTCAAGTGTTGCTCTAATTAGCTTAAAATTTATACGAGCGTATAATGCTAGACGGGGAATTGAGAATTGATATTTTGGAAGTGGAAAAGCTTTAGACGATAAACTTATAAAGTGGAAAAAATAAACAACTCTAGCCTGGGAATATAAACATATTCTCAGAAGTGAAATAGTTTGAACGAGAGCACTAAGTGTTTATAGTTTACATTTCTGCATGAAGACACAGAATAGAGAAGTCAAATTCACTTGGTAATTTCTGATGCGTATATATTTTTTTTGAAAATACATTCCGTGGAAATATATTGAAGAACTATATTTTTATATATATTTACATGTACAATATTTGTTTCGAAAAAATATATTCTGTGGATATTACAAAGTGTGTACTACTTTAGCATGGTGTAAAGTTGAGCTTGGATATTTCAGATTTATTTTGGACGACCCAGAATCTAGTATATACTACAGCATAAAAAATAGAAGATATTTCTTGCAAAGGATGGGGACGGGCAATGCATACTGTTAACACGAGCTAAGTGCAACTAGCGGTAGTAAAACGTAAAAAAATATGATCTGCAGCTGCGGTAAATGGTCTATGGGAGAATAAGGTCCTTCGTGGCGAGATTTAACGTGTTAGTAAATTCGTAGACACCACCTCTGGGGGGGGGGGGGGGGGGGGGGGAAGGGTTACGTACCACAGAAACAGTCCCTTTTAGCACCGCAGTAAAAACTCAAACATTACTTTTTTAGTGCGTGACGAGCATTTCTGGCGCAGAGCTGGGATTATAACGGACCGACTAGGAACCGGCAAATCTGTTCCCAGACCCCATTCTCTATCGAGATGATCCGAGGTATTTAGGTCGGGAAGTTTCCGTCGATTACAAGTTTCCGAACCGAACAATTGGCTTCAGAAGAATGTTTCCAAGGAGGAGCTGCGTGTCCCGCTTCCCCACGTTAATTCGGTTCCGGAAACTGCTCTAACGAAATAGTAAACATTGTGATGGAATCCGCCCGGACTTGGGTCGCGGGGTTTACCGGCGGAGCGGTCCGAAAGTTGGGGGATTTTCGCTTGATTACACCGAAAAGCGGAGGAGTGCCATTACGAGATCACGAAGCTATCCGTGTGAGTTTGGGAACCGATTCGCCTTCCTTTTTTCCCTGGGGAACTTAGTAATAAATCTCGAATGGAACTCAAACACCAAGTTAAACGTCTTTCTCCTGCAGCGATTTCGATGTCCACGGTGCGGGATACCTGGAGAAGTTTCTGAATTTTTTACGCCGATCCCGGAAAACTATCTCGTTGGAGTTACTTAGCATGATTATACGGAGATCCCTTGCCGAGCTATGGAGCCGCGGGATTGAGTGCGCCCGATTCCTCGCGATATTCGAATTTTTGGGTCGGTTGCCGTCTGTACGTATGCATGAAAAGTGTTTGCATAAGGCTCTTCAAACTTTACTCCTTGTTGAAGTCTTTCCTCTGCAGATAATAGGCTACATGTCGTTTTTCAAATGACAAGAGTTTCCCGGTGTAGTATGGAAATAGATTGAAACGCGGCTGTTAGTGAATTAGGGGTTAAAAAACTCCCCAAAATTCGTCTTTTCAACGACGAGGATGATAGCTTTGCTATTGAAATGTAATAAAATCGATTGGAGAAGGCTGACAGAGTGGAAATCCTTGACACGGAAAAAAGGAATAAAATCACTTAATGTATTTCCATATGACCACCTGATGATGGCAGACCTGTCCCGAAACAGGTAGAGTTTGAAAATAGATGCGGAAACACCGGAAGATTTTTTTATTCTTCCTTTTCCCTTTTTCATTGGAATGCAAATTGAGTGATTCCAAGATGGTTCTTAATCTGGGACTATTTGTTGCTTTCCGAACAAAAGGAAAAGCATGTAAGAATGTCGACCAAGGCTGCTTTGAGGGCCTTTTTAAACTCGACGGCAGGCAGGACGCAATCTGAACGAAGAACTAATAAATTAACCAGTAATTGTACTAAAGAAATCTTATATATTTCGCCTTTGGGTGAAAATAAAAATCGAATGGACACTTCAATTGTGAAGTTTCCTCATGAAATAAATTATACTGTACAAAGAGAATAAACATAGAATGGACACTTCAACTACGAAGTTTCCTCATGATTGCTGGAATAAATTATACTGTACAAACATAATAAGTAAGATAGTGCCAAGCAAGGCAAGAATATTTAATATGCTCGTATCAATAAGCCTCTGTAAAGTAGTATTTTATCTTACTTGTTCTGTGCGATAGACTTTTACAATATCAAAGCCTTATCTGTTGAATTTAAACCACAAAAGATGTGAATTTTATTATTTGAGGGAAAAAAAGCTTTCAAAACAGCTATTAACGATGACCGACATCAGTAAGTTATTATTCAAGATAAGAAATTTTCTAAACATTAAATGTATATGGGATTATAAATAAACGCTCAAAATTCTTAGGCTGCGCTTAAACCCATTTTGGAGGAAACCCAGGGAAGTTGGGCGGCGAGGCTATGACAGGTCTACTCAAGAAGCACCCAAGGGAATTATATGGCAGGCGAAACTCCGAAGGCGGTATCATCGTTTAATATTTTTTGCTTGAAACATAAAAGTTCTAAATTAAATAAACGAGAACACCGTAAATTAATTATGGCTCATTATGAATGACAACAACACCAGCTGTCAGGGTCTCACGAAATGGTCTGGGATCTCAATGGCACGCAAGTTCTTTATCTGATCAAATGTGGCTTTCCCCAACAAAAGGTTAGCCATCCACGCTGTGGAGAGTACTCTGGTCTGGCATTGGACATTTTGAAGGGCGTTTGGGGAACTTATTCTCGTTAGAAGGCCGCATGCACCACTTGGCCGCATTTGAAAGCATCGGGCCGCACTTGAGAGCAGTATCGCCCTCTTTCAAACGGTTCGACATCGAAATTGCACAAAGGACAGAATTTAATCGCTTATCAAATGTAGACAGAATAGTTACCATTTTATTTTCCCTCGGCGTAGTTAACGAGAGTGGACATCAAAGTGCTGTTTTTTTTTTTTGTAAAAGTGATTCGATAGCTTAGGTAATTTCACATATGGGCTGCCACCGAGAATCGAACCCGGGACTGCTTTCAACAAAGCCAAAAGCGCTGCCCTCTTGGCTTTCCGGGAGCCGGGAAACGAAGTTGTATTGGAGCAATTGTTTCAGGAGTGGAGAAGACCGCACCGAAAGAAAAGGTCGCAGGTTACCGACCTCAGCTCCAAAGCGACGACTGCAGTCCTTTCAGGGCTCGCAGACCATCATACTTAAAATTTTAAATCCCACGGACCGCTACTATAAAGTAATTTTTAATAATACAAAGCTTATTAAAAGGTGCAAACAAAGATGTATAAAATAATTGTCATCATTAATAAAATGCGACTCGCCTACCTTGTACATGTGATACAAAGATAATTCAAAATATGATAAAAGGGCATAATAAACATAAAAATTACAAATATTTCCCGAATATAATCATGGAAACTAATCTTCTCAGGGATCATGAGTTGGTGTGCAATATACCGTGACATTATTATACCCAAGATATACTAAGTTCTCGAATGTGAACCGCGGTTAGGGCATGGATCTATTTGTACATATGCATTGTATATGCAACGCATAGTTTTGATTCTCTCTATTCGCACAAACACTGAAACTCATTCAGTAATGAAATAACAACACTGGAGAACGTTAGGATAACATAAGACCTTTTTCAGTTGCCACCATAGTCATAATAAAGACCTTGATTACTTTTTTAACGGATTTACGAAACAAACTTTTCTGAGTTAACCTTCAGCCTCAAAGACAAAAAATCGCCTAAAGAATTCTTCACACTAAATGCCAAAGTCTAAGATATCTTAACTATGGTGACGTAAAATGACATGAACTACATATGAGAATGATAATGACGAAAATTTTGATTAAGATTTGTCTTTGAATTTTGGAGTAAGTATTGGCTACTCGAATTTCATATTAACTTAGAATATCTTTTATATTTAATCAGTCTTTATGATATTGATTACTGAAATAAATTGAAATTATTATTGAATTTGGATTGATTATAAATACATTTCATATGATAACCAATGGAAAAGTCCTTAGCAGGAAAATTCACAAATTCATAATCAGCATTTAAAGCTGGAATCTAAGATGGTTCGCTATGTAGTTTAAAAAATAATCACTAATGGAATACTATTTCAGTAAACTTGGCGCATTTCACTCTCGCGCATCACTATTTTCGGACAGCAATTACGAAGACCGTATGCTCACAATCCACAATTCTCCGCGTCCAAAACAATTGCAAAGTCCAGAATTAGAAGACGTCTCCCGGCCATTTTTGTACCACGCCCAAGTTTGCATTGCGAGCGAAAGTAGGATCTTGCATAAGTAACCCGCTCTGCTTTTCATTCCAACTTTTAAAGGTTCCTCCTTAGAATCTCATTGAAGGGAAAGCGGAGAGGACTTTACCGCCTCACTTTCTTCTGCCTCGCAAACTTTCAGAGATCCAGCACACGCTGGTTCGTTTATTTTTGTGGGCGGGGAGGAGCAATCCACCTAGAGGCAACTGCACCAAATGAGCTGCGAAGGAAATGAGATTCTCCATATTGGGACGCTGCCGCAAAAAGTTTCGGGAGTTTCCACCGCGAGGGGCTCCCTTAAAATGCCGGAATTCCGCGCAACTATTCAGCTCTGAGGGACTGGACGGTTACAAATTGAGGCGCGGAGGATCTCCTTAACCCTAGACGGATGAAGAATTGGTTTCCTGAATCGAACGGGATGAGATTCCTCTCCGTCGCGGCGTAATGAGGAATTGCGAGATTACACGCTGTTTTGCCTGGATCGCGTCAGGAATCGTGTCCCTGGGAAACCCGTCTGTTGTTGCAGAAATTGAAAAGCGAGGACGGAAAATTGTTCGGTAGGAATACCCGTTCTTACGAGAGAATGCAATTTGGATCAAGCGAAGATATTCAAATCATGGTTCCATCAACTTTTTCTCATATTTCGGTGGAAAGAAAATTGCTATCGGGGATTTAATAAGCTAGGACTAGGATATAAGGAAAGCCTATTGGGACTCGGACTCGAACCCAGGTATCCGAATTGCCGGTTGATTGCTCTGTCTAATTAAGTGATCTTTGTTTTACATTTTGCGTGTCATGATTGCGGAGGGCCCATGATAATCCACTCTTTACTGTTCAAATTTTGGTAAATGTACCACCGAAGGAGCACAAAAAATGTGTGTGCACTGAGATTATCAATTTGAAGGCGCAAGGGTGAATGGCAACAATTGCTTAGTATAAAAAAAATAGACCCGACGCTTAACTCTTTCAGACCCGTGTCCAATATATTAGACATCGTTTTCAGTGCTAATTATATATTATTTATATTAATTAAATATTTATTTTTTGCATTTTTTATGGTTTAGCATCTTTTATGATTCTGCATATTTTTATGGTTCTGCATCTTTTACTTTAATACTATGCCAATCCTAATCAAAGGAGTGTCATAGTAAGATTTTATAGCTTATTGAATAACCTAATGTCATGAGTTTTCAAAATAGAATTTCGGAGGGTAGTTTATGTTTCCATTATTACTCTTATTATAACCATTCTTACATATATCATTGAATATATGTTGTTTTATTCATCTATATGTGTTATTTAATATCAAACATAGTTTTAATTCATAACTAAAACTTTAGTGACAGTTTAAAATAGGCGTCCAAAATATTGGACATCCTATAAATTGTTAATTAAATTATAAATTTCAAAGTTTATTAGTGGAATAAGTATAAATATATCTAAAAAAGGCAAATAAATTCGAAAATTATTTTTTCTTCTTGGAAAAAATTCATGTCTGAAAGTGTTAAACAACCCAGCTAATTCTTAGCCAATCTCGGTGGCGGAATAGGTCTAGGCGAATCTCTTAGTGCGCTAGCTTTCCAACACTGAGGTTTCGAGATCAAGTCCTGGCTTTCCAGGTAGGGAATGGAATCTACCAATTGCTGGTGGGTTGTTCCATCCAATTAAACCGAATATTCTAACTTGCTGTTCGGGATATTTCGTACGCAAAGGCAAGTGAAACCGGCATCTGAGAGATTCAGCTTCGAGTTCCTCACAGACATATTATTTTAATGTTCCGTAAAATTTTCTAGGCACACGCCATTACGTGTAATATCAACGTTTCCCTTTTCAAGCTGCGCCGCATTTGCATACGAAAAATGAAAATGTGTAATATTCATTTAAAAAATAGCACGATATGCTATGCAGTCGTGGCGTTCTCAACGAGAAACATTAAAAGGAAAGGAAACTCATGTAAAATAGAGCTGGAGGCTCTCAAATTTCTTGCGACTGTAAAGCGAGCAACAAATATGTTGGGCATTTAAAAGTATTTGGCTTCAGCCAAAGCACCAAGTTCCCAACACTGATTAACACACGGTTGCTTTGCGCTTACTTCTATGCGCATCGGAAAAAGACGTCACTCTAAAATAGAGGATATTAAAAAAATAACAAAATGCTCATCTGAAAATGCGCAGACACGAAAAATCGGAATACGGATGATGATGAGAACTGCAAACCTCTAACACTCCGATTTATTGCTGACGCATGGGAGAGGCGCTGGGGATTCTACGAAATTAATTAACACCAACGATCCGCTAAAATTTATCCAACATGCTAATCCACATCGTACATATTATTGTTCATCCGATGAGAGTATTTCTCTGAAGAAGTTATTTATGGGACCACTCGAACCTTGATTCGTTTCCAAATAAGAGGAAGGGCAAAGCGAATCGAGATTACCCAATGGGATACTAAATTTAGTAGCGGCTTTCACTAAAAGCATTCTGAGTTCTACCATGTGATAACTTCCATTAGAAACACATGTATTTTTACTGACCTTCAGTTTAAATAGACATATGAATGCCTCCTAATATTTTCCTTCCATAAAATTCAATTAGATGAAATATAAGAAAGAAAATCAATAGAGATTCTTTTTGTTGACAAAGATCAAATAGAAATGAACTGTAAACAATTAAAATCGGAGTATTTACATTCATGGAAAAGGGTAATTGTTTCAAAATACTATCTAATTATACTCTTATATTATTATTAATATTATTATTTATTAATAAATGCTGCAATTTTTAAACTTTAAACTAGTTTAAACGTTAAACTACACGATTATACTATAGTACACAAAACGATTCCCAGCTCGATTGTCGCCGATTATTAGGTATGTCTTTAATGAATAAAAATTACTATTACGTTTAGGAAAACAAATTGTAATATTCTCTTATCATTTATTATACGGTAATTTGCAGCATGCCAAAGTCTTTGGTAATGTCAGTATTTTAATTTGCAATTTATCTGCAACATGTAACAAATTAAACAATGTCCAGGGAAATAAAGAAAAAAATTCCTCGATAAATGTTGACGTCATATTTTCAGCATGGGCAGCCAGTTTACGACCACCAAAACAAAGTGAATCAGGATTAAGTGGTTAGAATGAACTATGGAGGGTGCGCAAGAACGGGAGCTCGTGGGAGATATCATAAGAAATCGTGGAGTCATTCAAACAGTAGTAACCATGGACAAATTTGCACAGGATCTTTTAGAGGCAATTGCTTGGGAATGGTCAAATGAACGCAAGAGATAAGAGCGCAGTGGAGAAGAAATTTTGGGAAGACGGAAGGGCAAAAACCATCGAGCGAACCAAGAAGCTTCCTATGGATGGGAAAACAAGGAATACAACGTATCCTTTTCTCGGAATGCATATAAGGTTCGGTCTTATATTTCGCAGTATAAAAACTGGCAAATTTTTCGATGCAAACATAAATTACAAAAGGTTTTAGTTCATAGAGGTCATAGTAATAAAAATACAGCATCTCCAACACGATCCTAAGAATAATTACTAACTCAGAAAAAATCGATTTGAACTCAAATGGAACAAGCAAACAAAAGTAAGAAAACATTGATCAAAGGAATATTTTTAGATTACTAAAATTAAATTTCAATTAAAAAACAGTTCAAACGAAAATTACTGAATCATTTAAAAATTTAAGACTGTAATAGCAGTATTCGATCAAAAGTCCCGGATTACTGATATTCTAAGTTTTAAAACCTCTAATCATTTACAGCCGTGTTCTATTTATTTTCTTGTATGAATCAACTACCATATTTTTAGCGTAAGTTTAACACCAATCTGACAAGTATTTCTCACGATTCGTTACATGTAACCAAATCTTCTTAACCATCTTAAACACTATTTTAATTCAAGGATCGATAATTGGATGACTTAATTTCTTGATAATCTATTTTTCAAAAATCTACTTCATGCTTCGTGGAATCTTCCTCAGTTGGCATTAAAAAAAACCTGTTTATATATTCGTATTCTAATGACTTGTGAAAAATTACCTTTTAGCCGTGCAAAGACTTTTCATTTAATCAAAAGAAATTAGTGACACAAAAGACTGTTGCTGGCTCCGTTAAATCAGCGGTTGAGTTTGAAAAAGATCTCAAATGATTCTTAAGGACAGAGTTTTAGAATAAAGAAGCGTCAATTGAAAAAGAAGAAGGCTCCTCGCCTTTTCTATCGATTCAAATTTCCTCAGCAGAAATTATTATCTTTATTAAAACGCTGAAGAACTTTGGTTAACTTCCAGATTCACTGAATCTCGCCCAATTCTTTTTCTCATCCGTACATACTTCCTTAGATAGGACAAGCTTCTAAAGACCAGCTGTATTAACGCACGGGCGCTCGCGAAAAATTCGACTTTACGAAACTCCCGGCTTTTATATTTCGTTCTTTACACTCGGCTCAGGAAAGGACTTCTTTCATTTTCCGGATTTTAATACATTAAGCATCTCTTTAACTCTCGAAAAAGTTCCGCGGACGTTTCTTTTATCAAAAATCCCGAGGGATTTAAGTGCATAAAGTGCTTCCTTGAAATTTTCGGAGCGGTGGGACTCCTTTTTTTCGCGAAAGAGTAATTCTTTCGGGGGGTTTTGAGAAAGTTGTCACTCAATCTTCCCCGTTTTTTCGCGCATTAAACCCGACGTGCGATCCTTCCTCCCGCGGGGGCGACGCGCGTAATTCTTCAGAGGGGGACGACCGATTTTTCGGGCCCGACAGTTTCACGAATCTTATCATCGGTTGCGCGAAAACTGACAGTTTCTCCGAGTCTCCGTTGTGGAAATCTCCGCACGAGCCATGACATCCAAATCACGTCCCTCCACTTAAATCCTTGCCTAAAACGTTCTCATCCCTGTTATCTCGTCACCTACATCCTTCCCGCCCACATGTCCTCGTCAGCGCCCCTTCGCCTTCCTTTCCTTGCGTCATTCTTTCCCATTTTCAGATCTGCCACTCCCCCGCCGCAGCAAGAGGAAACGTTTAATCCTTAAGTAGAGCGCCATGGAGGTTCTCATTCCCCGCGGAGGGCGGGTCCTTCAACCCCATTTATTTTAAACGTATATTATTTTACTATTATTGATTCATGTGTTGCAGATGGACTAACTTTCTAGAGGAAACGTTGCAATACTATTATACATTAACACATCCATTCTATACATTGATGCAACACTATAAACCAAGAGAGAATTTCAGCAAACTAAGGGGCGGAAGGACCTTCTTGAGACCAAATCTGGGCCCCCAAGACAAATTTGGGCCCCCATAGCTCCAAGGACCTCAGCATACGCCCAATTAATGCACCTAATGGAAAATCTGTCCCAACTAAATACAATATTTATTACAATACATTATTGACCATTACAGAACTTATATCAAAAGCTCCAACGATACATTACAATACATTTATCTCCTAGCTAAAACAATTCACTATTACAATGCAATTATCTGGCTAAATAATTGTTTCCAAAACAGTAAGTATTATTACCAAATTATTATTATTATAGTAAAATATTATTACCAAACGGTTGTTACCTAACTACAACAAAGTACCATTGCAATGCTGATATTTCCCTAAAATGGTACATTTTCATGTCTAAGCTAATCTATTGTATACAAATTAACGTATACTACAATAATATTATTGTATACTACTATTATGTATGTATTTTCATCAATCAAACACCCACGTTGTAGCTGGAAAAGCCCAGTTACACAGGGCTTGAACCCGAGACCTCTGTGTCAGTAAGTTGACCATTCCGCCACGAAAGTAGGCTACAAATTACAAACATTAATTTTAATTATTTATCATACAATTTTTTTTCTGGTATCCTGTTAGGCTTTCGCGGCCACCATAGCAGTCCCATGCGAAAGGAATGCCTTCCCCTTAAATCGAGTCCGAAGCCCTCCCACTGGAGAAATTCCAGCGCCCGAATTGCTATCGCGGAATTTCCCTTCCGTTATAATAGAATAATAAAGGCACATCTTATACCTTTTACTGCAAACTCAATTCTCACACAACCTAGGTTTCAAAACATCATCAGGTGTATACAAAAAAGAAACAGTCACATATATATGGTGGTAGAAATGTGAAAGTGGAGAAGGAAGGAAGTAGGAGTGAGAGGTGGGGTTTAAACAGGATGAATGCAAGGGCACAGAGTTGGCAATGCGGAAGAAAGGATAGGGGAAACGTAGGAGAAAAGGTCCTAGTTAATAGTGTAGAATTAAAAAAGGAATCACTTTTCACTAGGAAACTAGATCCGGTTTTAATAAAGTAAACTTTGCAAAATCCCGCACACACACAAACCAAAGGAACACCTCTAGTTCCGACGCATAAGCGTCATCCCCAAGTGAAGAAGAAGCTTAAAACACGCATATATTAGACCAAAGAAGGGGTGGGAGGGAACAAAAGGGTCAGGTGTAGGTGAAAGGGTAGAGTTTGCGGAACTCCATCAAGTAGAAGAAATGCACAAAGCAGAGGAAGGGAGAAGGACAAGGAAGAGCTGCAGTGGGTGCAGGAGAAGAGGAAGGAAAAACATATTCCTTTGTGAGATTAAATTCAGGCTTATGACTACTGAATCATATCGCAATGGAATTCCGCATGGAAGCTCATAAGTCAGTTGATTATATCTCGTTAATTGTTTTCAAGGAAGTAAAATCAAGCAGTATACCCGTAACTTTGTGAAAATCACAAGATGGTGTAAATAAAGTTTTTACTACACACGAGAAAGCGTGTACTTACGTTGCCATCATATTTTATTTGTTCCTTTACGGAAAATCCTTATAATATCTCTTATGAGTCGGTTGTCTCGACAAGAAACTCTGGCACTGGTTCATGCCACTACGTGGAATACCACTTGCTTGCTGGCATACCATCCTAAAAAGAAGTGGAATTGAGGTAACATGGTAGTGGTTAGAACACCTGCCTGGAAAGTGGTAGACCTGGGTTCGAGTCCCAGTCATTTTGCAATTTTTCACTTCTCATTTAACCTTTGTGAAAATCCATTTCAGTAATCGACGGATAACATATTAGGACAAGCTTCTCGAAATATTTACTAATTAGAGCGACATGGGCGCCCCCTCTCTCATGAGGTTTGCTACTTATTGTGGTGTGGTTTCATTTTTGCTTAAGTGCTAAATGATGACCCAGTAAATTGAAAAAAGTCACTGAAATAAATAAATATTTCGTGGAACTTGTACTACCTTATTATCTCTCCATTCTTGTCAAGGAAGGGTTAGCGAGAGATTTTAAGATTCCCAAACGTCCTTATCGGTTAATGGCGCGTCCTTTCCATGCAAAGCGGAGGAATTCCATATTAAAATAACTCCTCCTCTGGCAGATGCCTCCCCGTTTGGGCAGCTCCCGGAAACTCGGTTCGAAATTTCGTCCCGTTTTTTTCCCGCACGTCCGCGAATCGAATGATATAAAAGGGGGAGTTGACAAATCACGGGATTCTGGCTCATCAGGATGAAATGAAACGCCCGCCACGGATTAGGCCCGGTCCATTTTCGAAATTAATTCTCGCGCAATCTCTCGGATTTGCCTCCTTCCCGCCGGGTGGAAAACACAGCGAACCCCTTCCCCGATCGCGAGGAAAAAAATCATCGCTCGCGGAATATAAATCCGGGGCCTCCTCGCCGGTCTAAATAATTCAAAAGAGATGACGCGAATGTTTTTATCATCCCGCCATTCTTAGCGACGGGTATATAAAGCATTAATGACAAGCGGGCCCGAGCATTGAAAAACAAATGGAAGCGCGGCATTAAAAAGGCTGCGTTTTGTCTAAAACAAATAAACAAATAAAGTTGCTGTAAAGAAAGAAAATTTGGAACCCGGCTGTTAATGAATTACAGATTTTGAATCTCCAATAGCCGTCTTTGTCGGCGTTCCTCGTCACATTTCCCAGTACTCGGAGTAAATAAGAAAGGAATCTTGAAAGTGCGGCATTCCTTTCTTGTTTTCTCCGAATACCTGGGAGTAAGACAAGGAACGCCGACAAAGAGGCCTATTGGAGAATTTAAACTCCTAGAATAAAGCAGCTGTACTGTGTTAGGCGTATATGATATCAGGTCTGCTTTTATCGGCCAAAAAGAATACATGTGTTTTGGTAGGATAGGCAATTTTGAAAATGGGTCGGAGAATTTGTACTAAAGTTTGCTATAAATGAAATAAAGTGCATCGAAGTTTTTTATATTTTAAATATTACTTTTAAGGAGTCTAAAATGAGTAACAAGGGTTTTCGAATTGTATAAGCTTTTCTAAGATTGCCGTGCAAAAGTGTAAGATGACGAGCCCTTTGGTTGCCCCAAAACATCTCAAACCGATCAAAATGTAGAAAAATCATGAAAAAAGTGAGAAAATTGACTACCAATGGCCAAACGGTCAATAAGGAATACTATTTGTTGTTGTTATATACAATTTTGACTAGTATATACTGTATGTATTATTTCGATAATGTTTTTTATAATATACTTTTTTGTCTCATATTGTACTTTATGGATGAAAATCCATGTACTTTTTTCTTATTTTTCTGTTTTGTTTGTTTTACGTTATTTTTTATACTGCTATCTTTTTTAATGTGAACTGATTCTTATTTATGTACCGGATTCAAGTATTTATTGGTTGTATATTTCTTTATTTTTTAATGTTCTTTTTTCCTCATCTTTTTGCTTTTACTATCGGTAGGTTTGCGCATGTTTTTCACACCCCCTTCCTTGTAGGTGTTTTCCTGCAGTGGATATTTGTTCTAAGAATCTCTTAGGATTTTGATATTCACAATTCTTCTAATTGTTTCAAACGTAAAATTTTATGATTAATGACAATGGGTTAGATGAAAGAAAAGAATTTTAAGTCACGATCTCGCCCAAACAAAAGACAACTCATTATTATTATTTATTATAATTTTACATCGTTTTCGTGAAGTGATCCAAAAAATCCAGATTTACGTCAATACAATGGTTCACGCACCACGATAATGCACCCACTGGAATATAAATCCCTTCTCGGCGGTCTAAATAATCCGAAAGAGATGACGCGAATATTTTTATCATCCCGCCATTCTTAGCGACGGGTGGATAAAGCATTAATGACAAGCGGGCCCGAGCATTAAAGCACAAAGGGGAGCGTGGCATGAAAAAGGCTGTTTCTGAAGCGATGCAGAACGTTTTCTGGGTTCATTAATGTGTCTACGACATCAAAGACTTGCTTTTTCCAGCAGCTTCGGAGTCGCGCGGATCCGCCAACTGGCGAGCAAAGGTTTATGGGTAATGTTTTGGTTGGAGGGATATCTATATATATATTCAGCGCGTAGAGAATTTTTCCGATCCCATCCGCCGGAGTCGAGTCTCGGCGGGAGACGCGGATTCGTTTCCCGACGTCCTGAACTCTGAATCTCGGCACACATTCTTTTTATCGGAATGATTTCGTGAAAGTTATAACAGAATTTTCTGCTCTCTAGCCACGAGGTTCATTGAGTCGCGGTGCTGTGTGAAAAGTTACGGGAATCAAAAAGGGTGCTCTTTTGGTGTCACTAGCGGGAAACCTGCACTCAGACGAGTTTCAACCAGAGATGCTAGTGATTTACATTTCAAAACTCCTGGAAAAAAGGAAACCTTTGAGACCTGGTTGTAGTTCTGATGCAACTGAAACGTGATAAAAACTTTATCTCAGCCTTGGAAAGGCCGATTGAAAATCATGCGGCATTTGAATAAATAATCGATCCCCGTATTAATTACGATAAATTGGAAATAGTTATCGTGATTGTAACATAAAATAAAAAAATGATTTTACGATTGCTTATACAGTATAAATTAAATAGGAAAAGCTGAGTATTTAAATAAATTGCGTATATCTCATTAATCGGTTAATTTACGATGTGTAATTTGAAATAAAACGTCATCTCTTAAATTTAGCGCTTTTTGAAGTTGTTGTTCAACTTACTTCATGTATATTTTGATTTTTTTCAACTTCAACGGCTTATAAAATAAAAACTCTACAGTACTTTGATACTTATTGTAATACTGGAAACTATATCCACCATTGAATACAATGCGGTTCTTATTTATAATTATCTCATTCTTGACTTTAAGTAAGAAATATCCACATTTAACAAAATCCACAAAACAAAAACAAAAAACATTTAAAAATTAATCACATTTTAAACAACCGAGGATGAAAGAGGAATAAAATTTGAATGATAACTCTCCTAAACGATTTGATGGAATAAAAACATTTTTCTATGGAAAGTTAATACTTGAGTTAAGCAAAGCATAAGACAGTGAAATGTCTGACGCCAGATAAGCCTTATCGAGAAAAATAGATATAATATTCTTAATTAGCATAAAATTAGTAGTATAATATTGCAGGACTATATTTATAAAACAAGGATTCAATTGATACAGTATTGCCTGTAGAACCTTCATCACGGAGAAATAATAGTGCATTACCTAGTTTTGTTATTCTAGGTAATTTTCTAGCTCATTAAGTGCGTCCTAGAATAAAATAGTTTTGCGCTGGAATCGCTTTCTCCATTGAATTGCTAAAAACAAAGCTGATTCCTTACCGCGATTGTGACGGGTAAAATCCGCAGACAATGCCTGACGAAACAAGAGATCACAGCAGTAGATACGTATTAATTAGTCCATCTTACAGCGTACCAAGCGACCATCGACCTCCCTATTTTCATATCTCTCGCGGCATTCGACCCGATAAAATTGGGCCGCCGTGGAATGCGACCGTATCGCGTTCGGTAACGAACCGCACGTT
This sequence comes from Sympetrum striolatum, assembly GCA_947579665.1. Taxonomy (NCBI): domain Eukaryota; kingdom Metazoa; phylum Arthropoda; class Insecta; order Odonata; family Libellulidae; genus Sympetrum; species Sympetrum striolatum. The sequence continues at coordinate 69,860,620 of OX388345.1, read as the reverse complement.
CGCACATCCGAAACTCATAAATATCACATCCGAGCTTGTACGCCGCAAAAATAAGAAGCGCTGAGAGTGAAGTAATGGGCGTGATAAGGTCCCCAGCGAGTGTGTCGTCGAAAAAAGATGGGTCGAGGACAGCCCCCAACATATTCAACGTAGGGATGATGAGGAACTCGAGAGATGAAAAAAAATTTGAACGCGGGGGAGATAGGGGGGCGTTTCCCGATCATTTAATTGTTCTCGTCTCAGCCAATCCCGTCGTTAACCCCCTAATTAGTCGCGCTAAGAGAGTTACGTAATTAGTCACATGGGTTTAATGTTACCCAAAAATTCTCTGATATTTTAAGACCCTTTTCAATGTTAAATCAATGAATTCAATTTACCATAATACATAAATGAGCATTTAAATAAAGAAATATAGATTCTTAATGAATTAGCATTTTCCATTAATTATCAATGAAATAAAATGTTTAAATATGTACCAAAGTTGCTGTTAATTATATGATAGACATGTTTCCTATTGAAAATTGACTTGGGAGTTTAAAACTTTATGAATATGTAGATGAGAGTCTAATATATCGATTTCATTTAGCAAAATTACACTACGTTATAAATACCATCTGTCAAAAAATAATAAAAATTGCTTTCACTCTTCACGGGAAAATCGTCAAAACATGGGGCGAAAATATGTGTTCGATCCTTTTATGAAACATTCAGTTTAGGGTATAATCGATATGAGAAGGCGGTTTTCGTCCGTGGAACATCGATTAGTAACATTACCAACATCGTTAAATTAATATTTTCACACTTTCTGCACTCACATTGAGATCTAAATACGTATCGGCCAACTGTGCTGTTGCATCTCCCAAGTTCTCTATTGAACTTGTCAGGAGATGCTTCAACAAGCTAACAGCAATATTACGAACTTACACAACCATTCCCTGATTCTGATCAGCAGGGATTCGAACCTGTGACCTTTTGGTCGGAGCGATAGCGCAGCTAGACGCTAACCACTCGGACACCAAGGTCAAGTGATTATAATATCTTAACAACATGATTAATTTACTATCTACATAACACAACCAGCAGTGGCAATCCTTCCATTATTATAGTTGATAATAATAATCTTTCTGAATTTCGACTGCGATTCTAGATGGAGGAAAAAATCGATCCCCTTTGTTTACCGCGCTGGGTGTTTTCAATCGAATCGAGGGCAAGCCGCTGAAACAAACGCGTGCGGAAGATCCGCATCCTTTCTCCACACACAACACACGTTATCTTTCTTTTTCCGCGCCATTAGCGGCGGCTCTTATTCGGGGCGCGCAAAAAAGGGAAGAAGGAGATAAAGAGATGCGGGAGATAGCGCTCCGTGGAAGGGTTTCAGAGAGACGGCTTTATTCGGAATGGAGACTTCATATTGCCTCCCTACATTTCGGGAACTTGGGGGTGACGTTAATAGGGTCGAAGCTACCAGGAACTCGGGATTGTCGGATCCGCGAATAAAATCGCGTTCGGGGGCCCTATGAGTGTGTTAAAAAATAACAGGAATTTCCGTTTTTTGAAAAGAATTTTTTTATTCGCCTAAAAGGAGAAGTACCCGCGCCCCGCGTCGCATAACCGGAAAGTAAACGGTACTGGTATCGAAAAAATGGACATTAAAGTCCACTGTTAGAGGTTTAAAATCTCTAATAGCCGTCTTTGTCGTCGTTCCTCGTCTCATTCACCGGTATTCCGAGAAAACGAGAAGGGACACCGCACTTTTTAAGAGCACGCAATACGTATTTCGAATGCAATGCATTAAAAAAAGTGCAGTATCCTTTCTTGTTTTCTTGGAATACCGGTGAATGAGAAGAGGAACGCCGACAAAGACGGCTATTGAATATTTTCAACCTCTAATTCCTTAACAGCCGTGTTCCAAATTTTCTTTGCTTACTTTAAAGTCCATATTAAAAATTTTGTCCTTTTGTTTGAAAAATAAAATTTTTTTACTATGCTCATTCGTTTTTTTAAATCACTTCACGGAAACGGCGTTAAACTTATAATTACCACTCCTTTATGTGCCCTGTGATCATTCGTAATCAATTTTCTCACTTTTTCACGATTGTTCCCCTTTCTAATCGGTTTGTGACGAGCGCTCGTCATCTTGAACTTTTTCACTACCATCTTAAAAAAACTTTTACCACTCGAAAATCCTTGTTATACTCAACTCAGCCTCTCCAAAAGCAATATTTAACATTTCTAAAACTCTTTTGAAGTTTATAAAATTTTTAGAGAAAAATGTAATACTGATAAAAAACTGCAGAAAATTAATTTTTGATGTAGAATATATGCCGAACAACACATCAAATTTGAATTAATGTGATGACAATTCCTGTATAAGATTTCCTTTTTTTGGATGCTTAAGTTTTACAAATTATTTGTTAATATTTTAAAAGCATGTATATATAATTTTTGTAAGTAAAAAATAATATATTATTATATAAATTCTCTTACCCATTCTCAAAATAGCCGATCCTTCTAACATACATACATCTTTTTTGACTGCTGAAAACAGACTAGATATCTAATACGGCTAACACATCACAGCAAACTTTTAGACAAGTTTACCGATACAACAACAAAAAAATTGCGCTAATAGGACAAATAAAACATGTGAAATTACAATATCCCCTTTATTTTTCGAACACACCTCGTATTTACGCTAAATCCTTGGCTCGGATCGACTCCTACAGTTCCCGTATAAAAAGGTCTTTTTCTTTCGACTGCGGGTTTGATTTACGCCGATCCCGTGGGCGTCGGAGACGATGCACGGGCGGGAAAGTTATGATGATCCGAGCACTCGGGGTCCAGATAACTCGCGGGATGTGTGTACTACCACATACTTTGGGAGGAAAACTAGCGCGTGGAGCAGATTTTCTAACGTATGCATCATGGAATAGATTCGTGGGAATTGAATTCTGGAGAGCTAGAGGTTTCATAAATCAGAGGATGGAGAGATTTCCTCTTGCCTAACGGCGTGGGATACTTTTCTTTCGAAAACGTATCTTAATAAGGATCAAACGCTCGTTCTAACGTCCCATCGCGTGAAATATGGAATATGCCTTGAAATGTGTGAAAACTTACAATGAATCAACCACAATGATTGAATATTAGCCTTCCAAGATTAGTGAATGTACATTCAATTCATCTTCAATTCAATTAATTTGAAAACCCATACTTAAACTTAATTACTTCATCCTATAGAAGCTATCATAATGCTAAAAATTAACGATTTTGCATTTGTATTATTATTATTAATTGTATTCGTATATTATTATAGTATTATACTTTTTACAATATTTGGCCTACCTTCAGCTGTTATATAATACATTTGCATACAAATTAAAATAAGTTAAATTAAAATTATAATCCACTACTTAAATAATAATGATAAAAGTATTCCCTGCCCACATAGCTAGACTTTCGCCCCAAACTATACTCACTCTACGAGTTAAGCAAACATCTGATTTTAGATTAGATAATGAAGAAGTATTAAATACAGATGGACAATTATTCACTATACTTGCTTTGGTGTCTTTATGGCGTCTAATACCAATACAATCCGGAACTATCCCATTATGATCGAAAATTGCTCCTTCAATAATTATAAATGAAATAATATTAAGTAATATTTTCATTTTTATCATAGTATTTAGCGAGCCATACCAAACTCCTATCATCAAAAAATATTTTCCATTAAAATATTGAAAATGTCGACCATTTTAGAGATCAACTGTTGAAATATGAAGTTTCTTATGCTTATAGAAACTTTATATCTTGCTTGATCTAACGATAATTTGAATTTAGAAGAGAGACTTAAAATCCCGTTCATAGTGCAAGGAAGTTTCTTGTAAATCAGTAACGGAAGAGTTTTTTCATAAGTTGGCATACAACAGTTCTTTTGAAATGAATGTTTACACATCACTTGTATGGAAACTGTTAGTGACACTGCCCGCGCGATTAAGAAATGTTTACAGAAAATTTGTGTGAATGTTTACTACGGGAATACAGAAATCTATTCATGTGCAGCCAGGACCTCAAATTTTCGATTCTAGAGGCTCAGGAAATTTTACGAGCGAAAAAGTTGCGATAAAAGTACACCGAAAGTCTACCAATAATTTTTTCGATAAATCCCAGATTTTAAGGTAAAATACTTATTCCTGTAGCTGAGTTTCAAAATAAAGTTTACAAAAGCGTACGATGAAATTGGATTGCATAGAGACTCCTTCAACACAGATTTATCCTACGATAATTCCATTCCATTTAATCGTGTACTTTCAGCCGATTTAAGATCAAATTATGTCCTCTACATCTAAAATCATTTAATCTCCAAAGCTGGAGATATGAAATTTGAATATCTTCTTAGAACTTTTCGTGTATTTCGGTGGATTTCACGCAGATTTATCGCACCGAATTTTTCCCAAAGTAAATTATAAATGCTGGAGCTCTCTCCTTTGACCTTAATAAAGGAGGATATTAAAGATTAAAGCGTAACGAGTTTCTGAGATGGAAAGTGACAAAGCGGGAATGAATTCTGCGTCCCAATAGTGTCCTTAATGTCAAACAGAATAAACCCAAAAGATGAATAAATATCATTTAAGGCTAACAAACCTTGACGGCTCGAATATGAAATGAATTATAAAGAACGCTAGATTAGCTAATAAATCGGATAAAAATGTGATAAATATTATATGCTTTTTAGTAAAAAAATATTCTGATATCGCATAAAACAATTCGGATGCAAAAAGATTTCTCTGCAACCCACAGCATACAACATTCTTTATGAAAACCATGCATACTTGAGTAAAGGAATAAACTATATTAATTCATATTCAAGCTAACCACATGAGTAACAAATGCATATTTTAATGGATTTGGCATATTATGTTATTATTTTGGTTGTTTGTCCTGGAAAGAGTAAATAGTAAAAACCCTTCGTCAGTGCCCATATTTGAAAATCCATGAATTATTTCAATGCCATAAATATGGGGCATCTAACGGTACTTCAGTTATATTCATAGATCGTTACTTTAATCGACAATTTTTCGTTTGGATCTTGTTGAACTCAAAATTGGTCAAATCTAACACGTGGCAAGTAACGGATTTAAGTTCGACATCCGACCACGTCGGAGATTTTCTCTATTTCGTTTCACTCCTATCATTTTTTGTCTAACATCAAGCATTAGCTCCATATGATACTTATAGAACTATATGATTATTTTCTTTTTGCTCTACTTTCACGATTTTTTCAGGCCTATGCCACGACTTATTTGCCTTCGAGGTCTGGCTACGTCGGACATACCCATTTCTCAATTCTCTCTTTTTAATGTTTCTCTTCCGAACATAAAGCATTATTGGATGTTCACCAAAATTGATGTATCATTGGATATTTATCATGTCACTTTTTGTATGTAATCTGTTTATATTGTTTGGTATTAACCTAATGATGCAGCTTCCCTGCGAAACATAGGTCGCATGTCTGTTATTCTGTGGCTTTAGTAAAAGTTTTGACTACGAATATCTATAAACCATTAGTTCCATACGATAGTTATTGTTTTATATATTTCTATGTCGTTGCGCTAGTCCCATAGTTTCTTCACGCCTGTGCCCCAGCTCATTCGTCTCCATCCGCGGAAAAAATGAATTGACCGCGGTTCACCCAACCGACTTCGACCCTCAGACGCAAACCTCCTTTGAAACCAAGTGCGGCAAAGCATCGATCCGGGGGATAAAACGAGAAGGAGTTCGAGTTACGGAAATTCTCGACAAAAAGTCTTCCACTCTCGTGCCCACGCGATTAAACACACAAGGGAACGGTCTTAGATAAAGAGAAAGGAGAAGGCGGGAATTTTCATGCAGAGTCGAGCCCACACGTAGCTTCTTTTTTCCTGAAAACATTCAACCCTTTAAAGAGAGAAAGATTGCCAGATATGGGAGAGAAGGAGATGGGAAAAGAGAAGGAACGTGAGAAAAATGAAAAAGGGGGTTTGCTGGGAATATAAGTAGGAAGAAAATATGACGAAAAGAATAGGGTCTTTGGGGGGGCGAGAAACTCACAGAGATCCACAGAAAGAGATATGAATTCGTATGGAGAGAGAGTCCACGGGGGGAGGGAAGGATACGGAGAGGGGAAATCAGGGTAAAAAGAGTGGAGGTCCAGATAAAGAAAAGGTCGGAAAAAAGAGAGGGATAGATAAACGGTTTTATTCTGGAGAAATTGAGACTTGAAAGACCCATCTCACCACTAAACCTTTTTCCTAATCGTAAAATTGTCTGAGACGTGGACTTTAAGAAAGGGAGATATCAAAAGTCGGGAAGCCTTTGGGGTGTGGCATAGATTATAAAGAGCGAGCGGGGCGGATGATAAAACAAATGGAGAAGTATTATAATATAGCGCGGGAGGAAAGGGTATCGACAGGGGAAATAAAATGAAGGGAACGTGGAGAATGGTAAAAGGAAGGATTTCGGGGAAGTTTGTGAGACAGGAGACAAAGGAGGAGGGAAAAGCGAGAGGATAAACCGAAAGAGAAATCAGTTATCGAGGGCTACGCGAAATGGCTTTGAAAGAATGAGTGTAATATCCAATCGTCTAGAAAAAGGGAGGTCGTGGATTTATCTTCAAAGAGTCGCATTAACTCTTATGAAGGCCTCGCACGCCACATATAATGTGTATGCTTTAGTATAAATCGTCGGAAAACCTCGATTTAGTTATTTTAGTGCGTCGATATATTAAGGGAAAATGCAATGCCCATAATTTGAGATAGGATGAAAACAAAATCTTTGCTCCTTCGTTACAAAACTTCAGGAATAATTTATGTTTACGAGGTTGAATGACATTTGTGTATTTGCTGATTATGCATATACTTTTTCTTCTGTCATAGGAAGGATTTCCAAGGGAAAATAATCAGAATGGAATAATTTATGTTTACGTGGTTGAATAATATTTGTATATTTGCTGAATTATGTACATACATTGTCTTCTATTAGAGGAATGTTTTCCAAGGGATTTCTCTCCCTACTTTGGAAAATGCCTGAAAGATATTGTGTTTTCTCCTCAACTTTTAATCTCTAAAATATAACTTGCATTAATTTTTATATTAATTATGACTATATTTGTAATAAGGTACATGTTAACAGGACAATTTAGTTGATTATATACGAATATATGTATGCATACTAAGAAACGTTTATCCATTGCCACTTTATAATTTATCCACTTCCAGTGATCGTTACAATAATATGTTACAATAAAATATAGTAAAATAATAGTATTTTATAATAATAAAATGTGATAATGATAATATTTTATGATAACTGAGCAAACCTTTCGGGCATATAATTTTACTCAACGAGTGCAGAACAACTAACCTCGACATTCCTTAACCTTTTTGATCTTAATCTCAACAAAACCGTCAGGAGATACCCAGGAGCGAGCCATGAGGAAACTTAGCATCGAAAACTTGATAACACTCCTACATATGTACGTATCGCTGACGCTATGCCCTTTCAGGGTGAGCGTGTTATTTGCCTCGGTTGCTCACAATACTCAGCCTTATCCTAGTGCATTTCTTCCGCTTCAGACACACCCCTGCATCTTTTCGTGTGCCCTCTTTCACATCTATAGCTACGTAAGTCCTTCATCCCCTGCATTCCATGAACCACATTCAACTAGCATTTGTTCATCATCCTCTCCCTTTAAAACCATTCAAACGAATGAAAGCAGAAAGTAGCACGATATCCATATTACATGCCTATATTTGCTTATTTTGGCAATTATATTTTATAAGGTCCATAAATACGGTCTGTAGGTAAGTAATCTATCTTAGGTCATAAATATCTGGTTAATAAAATCAACGAGAATATCTGTCCAGAAAGCGAGCGACCTTGGCTTGAGTCCCAGTCGTATAACTATTTTTCTCTTCTGCATAGCTTTGGGTCTCAAGGTGAACGCTTCTTTGTATTAAATTTCAATGCCATCGTAATTCAAGGAAATTATAATTAATCATCCACAGAGGAAATGGGTGGGTCAAATATGAAGTGGAGAGGGTCTGCTAAAGAAAGTAATGGAGGGAAGAATCCAAATAAAAGGACAAAGGAGAAACCAAAAGCAAAAAAAGTTAGATGACATAAATTATGGGCTAAGCTACCAAGAAATGAAGGAAATGGCATTGAATAGAGTAAATCAAGAATAATGAACGAGCCAAATGATATGTTGTGTATGCATATAAACTAATACATCTGCAAGTAAAAGGTTCTGCGGTTATATGAAGTTAAATGAAGGTAGCAGAATGAACAGGTCTCGCGTATAATGTTTTAACGATTCTTACATATATTCTATTAATCTAAAATTAAATTAATACATATAACGTATATATTTTCAGAACATTCTTTGAAGCTTGGAAAAATGGATGTGTCCTACAGAGTGGGTATTGATCATGGACGTTGATATTTATTTATTAACCTGCTATTTATTTATCTGCATTTCCATTATGATTTATTTAATACTTGAATAATGATGAAGAACTTATTTACGTATCAGTAAGTTTCCCAGGTTTTTCACACCCCCTTTTTTGCGGGTGTTTTCCTGCTGCAGTGTATATTTTCTCCTAAGCTAAACCTTAGGTTTTTGAACTCGGAATGAAGTTTTTTCTGTGTACCTTTTCAAGCTATCTGATTCTCTAAAATATACATGGCAAAAGATTGGATGTAAGAAGAAACCTAAAATTCTCAATCTAGCTCTAATAAAAGACGTTCATTATCATTATTTACATATATCATATTTGGCATATTGAGGCACATGGACGTACCGAAGAACAGAAAGCTCTTGGATGTTAATTCAAGAGGCAACCGCTAACATTTTTTGGCTAATTTTAACCATTTAACAAAAATTCTAAACGTGATCCATCGCTGCGGACCACATCGGAGATAGGAAAGACGAACGCGTTAAAATTAGAGGGAATGAAGCCGTGATGACGTTCATTCGCTCGCAAAAACCATTCCGCGAAGGATTCACGTGGGACGAATAACGACGTTTCGGCCGTGAAAATTTGCATGCCGGGGCAGTTTGTGTGTGTATCGAAGATAACGAAATTTGGGGAGAGCGATAGCGGCGTATTTGTTTAAAATCACTTATTCCACCTAGAGATGCGACGGGAGATTATTTTGCGAAACAAAATCCCCCCGAGCGGCCTGTCACTCATTGTTATCGTAAGTTTATTCGCCGAGCGCATGAATAAAATTCCGCGTTTCATTTGGGCCCGAAAAAGCGAAATTCGGTTGATAAACAAACAGGAGCGCGGGCGGGGAACGGAGGAAGGCGGGGGAAGGGCGATGGAATCCCGTTTTAATCGGCAGATCGCGAAGAGATAGAGAAACGAGAGGGCGACAAAAATCGGTAATCGCGCAGCAAGAGAGACGAGAAAGGGGCTGACGGATGGCCGTAAGACTTTTATTTGACTTGTGCAGTTCTTGACCGTGCGACGAGAGACAAAAGTCAGACAGATGGAGAGCGAGCGACATTGACACTTTATTGTCCTTCCCAAGCGACACCGGGAGTCAAAGCAGAAGGGGAAAGGAAGAGACGTGGGAATGGCGCACGGGAGAGAGAGTTTATTTGAAGAGGGTAAAGGAGACTTGTGAGTCACTCCTTACGTCAAACCCTCAGAGGAGAAAAGAAGCGGGGAAGAATGGGGGAGAGGAGCACAAAAGCATGACGAAGAGATGCCCAGATAGAGACGTAAATGGGAAAAGGGTGGCGCGGCGGGGGGGGGCGTGGTCCATGGGGGTGGGGAAGTAGTGGACGCCTCTCTTCATTTTTTCCTCTCCCTCGCGATTTGTGATGACCGCGACTTCCCAGAGAGTGCGGGGCCCCTCTTTCGCGCCCCCGGGGCCCGTCGGAGGGGGGGGGAGGCGGGCGAAGGGAGAGAGAGGGAGGAGAAATATCTCCAGTGTATGGGGTAGCCTTCCTGGGGAAAAGGCCGGCGTTTCGATCGATCTCCGTTAGTTGCGCGTGCGCCATCGGGATCGGCTCGTGGGAGGGCCCCGCATTTTTTCCACTCCCTAACAGGGAGAGAATGGGAGAGCGAGGAAGGAAGGAAGGATACGGGGAGAGATGAGAGCGGACGTCCTCGGGGAGGACGCGCGGATCTCCCGCGAATATCTCTGCCTCTCTCGCCCTGGTCATTAGCGAGGGGAGATAAAAGTATTTGATCAAAGGGCAGGTATATGACGCTTCGCAGTCGGTCGGAAGGGCCCGCTCGTTCGCCCCGTGGCGACGAAAGATATTCCCTATTTTTATTCCTCGCGAGAGAGGGTTCGGATACGCGCCTATTTTTTGTTTTCTTCCCCGAGAGTTTTTTCCGGAGAGAAAAATCGCTTACGTATTCGGATCATCCACTCGCAGTTTTACCAAATATCTGGCGCGGGATTGAGTCTTACAAAGGCGGAACTTTCGCGTTCGTTAGGTCCACGCGGGGGGGCGGAACTATCCGCGGTTTTTTCCGCGTTTCCCCTCGATGCGTCCGTTCCCTGTTCAAATCTTTGACTAGGATTGATCTAATGGGATAATTGAAGACAAAGGGATTATCCCTAGCCGCGGAGTAAACACAGAGCCGTTTCTTCCTGTGGCTACGGTCTATCTCAAAGCGCAAAAAACCCTCTTTGATTCGGCGTGCGGTGCATTACGTGTAGTTGGCCGAGAGCATTCCGCTAGAGCCATTTCCATCCGCGAACGCATTAACGAGTTGGGGTGATTTTTTCCCGCGGGAAATGGAATGGACGTCCATCGCCTTGTCGCCGAAAAGAAATATCCTCGACGAGTTTTATACGATAAACGCTACATAATTCCGACGGTAAATATTTAAACGGAATCGATCTCCTCCCCTCCTCATTACAATACGGGCCGTGTGTGCATGAAGCTCCTTTGATAATGTAACATGACCTGAAGCGTTACAATGAACATTTTCCGGCGAAGCCTCTTAATTTGAATAACAGGGATGGAACCTGACGCTCCACTTGTCGATGGTATGGTGTCAAACAGCATACTGCAAACGCTTCGGCTACAAATTCCGGAAAAAAATAAAGTAATTGCTTCGTAAATATATCTCGCGTACTACTCTGAGGATACATAAATATCTGAAAATACAGCAAGTAAGATCCGTGTCCTAAAGATCGGTTTAATAAAAGGAAATGTTCCATCCATACCACGAGTAGATTTTTTTAATAATGCGCAGATCTTTATTATTAATGTTAGTGAGAAGTTTGCATGTTTTAAATAGGGTAAAATAAATGTACGAAATCAAAATTTCCATCCAAAAAAATTTGACATTTTAAGAATAATTGAAATGAAAAATATTAGTCTCCAAGAATCTATCTTGATCCATTACGAGTCCTTAATTTACCCGACAGTTTACCATTTTACAGACTGTTGTTGCAATATTAATTTTAGGAGAAATTAACATATTTCACAGAGGGTAAACAATTACACAAATTCTAAATTTCTATTCCATAGAAAAGGAACTATTTATGAGGAAATCAATCAAATCAAAAAACATTAGAGCCCTCGCATCTATCTTGGTTCAACATAACTTCTTATTTCAACATTTAGTACACCACTTTACTGTTGTTACTTGACGAAATACTAGTCTTATCCGAGAGTAGATTTCGTTTCACATTTTAAATTTGAGAGAATTTTAAATTAACAATTTGAGCATTTCAGGAAAATTACGATTATTCTTCACTCAGTTTTACTATAAAGATGGAGTTCCACCAGACTTTACTTCGGAAGATTAATTTTAATTCAATTTTTACGAGTACGTTACATACGTTACGCCACGTAAGACACAAATAAAAAGACACCTGCATCGCAATTCACGTTTCATGCTTGTAAAGCTTCGCCTATAACTTTCACAAGTATTCCAAAACGACACCAGATTTGAAGAACGTGTGAGTTACGATTCTTGCTCACAAGCGTCTCCAGGATAGAGAAATAAGGATAAGATCCGCCGAAGGCGAAACCCATGTCGCGAGGCATTAGTCCGGAGTTCGCATAATTTTCCGGAAATCGAATTTCCTGCGGCCTATACATTCTTCCGATATCGCCCGATCCGAATTTTATCCGACGCTTCCCCAATTTTCCATCCTCGAAATCTGCGATTCAGACCCGCGGAAACACATGGGACGTCGTGTGGCAAGGAAACGCAGCTTCACGAAAAGACCTAAAAAATGTAGATCGCGGAGTCAAACGGTATAACGCAATTGAATTCCATTCGCTTCGCGGGGGGCGTATCTTAAGCTCGGAACAATCGTCCAAAAGACCGGGAACGGAAATCACGTACCGAGGACGAGGATTTCGACTTTGGGGGAGAAAAAACGTCCGCATCATCAACGGGAATATTCACAGTTTCGGCGCGGCCTTGAATCAAGCAAGCCGCTGTTTCATTAGAGAGCGCCCCCCGCCCGGAAAAATGCGCGAGTCGCCGGCTTTTCCTCGAATCAATCCGCGAATGGGGTTTGAATGCGGACCATTAAAGGCGCGGCGCATAATGGCCCCGGAGTGGAAGACTTTTCCAAGACCCGCAGTCCCGCACGTATGCGACGGCATCCAGTGTTTACCCAAAGGTAGCCGGGGCGACGCGGAGCAAATGGCGTAGTATTGCTATCAAAATATTCCCCCGCTTGCTTATTTACCCCGGGTTTTTCGCCGCCTCCTCAGGGACGCTTTCCACTCGAAACATTTGACGGATGCGAAAGATTTTCGGGGTTCTGGAACGTCATCGATACCGGAGGAATATTCAACGGCCCTCGAATTTCGGAATGCCGAATAGAGATGTTATTTTTGGAGGCGAGGGCCCCGGCGAAATTTTTATCACCCCCCTCCTCTCTCTCTGTGTAGAAATATATAAGCTCGCAGCGGAGGAGTTGGTATATTTCATATCGGGCTCGCGAATATTAAAACATCTTCCCGCTCTCTTTGGGGAGATTCGTATCTACGCCAGCCTATCCATATTTTATTCTCTCCCCTCAGTCGGATTGCGTGGGGAGGGGCTTCTTTCTCCGATTCCTATTTTTCGAACCCAATTTTCACTTTCATTCTTTCTCCCTCGCTGTCATAAGCGGGCTTCCTGCAGTCTACGTTACTGATCCCGCCTTGTCAACGGAAGAATATAGCCATCTATTTTATGCCTATACCGGGAGCGGAGAATATGGATTGCATGTGTGACCCTGGAAAAACCTCCGATGATTCCCGCGATTTTTTTAGCGAGAAGCTTTAATGAACATTTCGAGAGTGTTTCCCATAATTACGGCGGTAGTCAATAAACCGATTGATGCCGAAATTCTTCATGTGACACAAAAGTATAACGATCTAAATTTCATAATTTTATTTAACTAAATTATTCAGTGAAACAACAATTTAGTTCCTAAATCAAAACATGATAAGTGGTTCTCTCTATATTGAGAATATATTTCAAATATCGGCCATTTTAGGGGTCAAATGACAGAAATATAAACTATAAACCGTCATCATATCATCACGTTACACGTCGATGAAATAATCGTTATATAGAAATTTATAATCAAAAAAATAAAAATAAAATGAATCCCAGAGATTCATCTGAATCATAGGTTTGAAGTGAGATATTTCATGTGTCTTTACAAGAACCCAAATCAACTTAGCCATGTTAACTTTCCATTCTACTTCGAAGCATGTGTTCAGAGCTCATTTTCCCGTTATCGTGATTCTAATTAACAGGATAATCAGATTTATAGACCGCAGAAGTTCATCTCTTGCAACAGTTGTGAATTAAGGTGTTTTGATGGACTGAACAAATACGAGGAAATTAAGAGCCATAAGAAAATAAAGCATTTAATCTTGCCTTACTAGAAAGTAAGCTCCGTAGCATCTGGCTAGGTATTGCGGAAATTTAACATAGAAGGAAAATAAAAATCGTACTTTATGCCCAAGTTTATCTTCCTAACTCTGAGATCTGAAATTACTTATGTCAAATAACACAAAATATTGTAAGTATCAGGTTGCATGGTGTTATATAAATAATCCTTATAAAAGAGACGGAATAATCCCTTTATATAATCAGAGCTTCGTGTATAAACTGACTATCAACGCATTAGATATGAAAACAAAACGTTTGGTAAATATAAACATGTGATTTCCGTACGTTAATATAACTTTACTGAATAAATCTCACAGGAAAGAATTCCTTAAAATAATTACGTTTTGGTGGGCGAATAGTTTCGTGTTGAAGTGTGAGAAAGATAGATAATAGCCTACTTTGTTTCCTCAGAATTGTCTCAAGTTCATAACCACCTTTTTCAAAAGGCCTCCAATGATGAAGACACTCGAAGTTTTATTTGATCGCTTGCCGAGCTAGTTTAGTCTGAATTTTAATATTATGACCGCAAAAGATACAGGCCATTGTATTAAAAAAGATGATACATCAAAGATATATATATCGTGACACGTTTGCGGCTTCTGATTAGGTCGACGAAAATTTCATCGAAATGCTTCTATTTTACACTAACTTGAAAATATATATTCTAACAAAAGCTGCCAACTGTATGGCCAGTCAGAGGTACAATGCTTTTATTGACTACATTTTATCACTGTTCTAATACGGCTATAGGGGAAAAGAACAAAATTAAGACATTCATTGCGGTGGGTGCTTAATTTTGTGCCAATAAACTCATACACCGAACAATATATGAAACTATTTTCCACACATGCGTAAAATAATATCTTTCAAAGTTTGAACCTATGCCTTTTATCTGCAGAAAACCTTGTCAAGATATTTGTACCTTTTTGTTGAAGTGTATAATAAATATATATTTATGTACACACTTATCTCACTTTTCTCTTTCGGAGTTATTTCGCCGAGTGTCACATGTTATATACACATATTTATGTTGCTAGAAAGTTAAAATCCAAACGCTGTCATTCCAGCCAATCAAAAAAGCTTTCATTTCTTGCGCCTTTCTTCTCCTATTACGTTATCGGGGCGTGTGGGTGTGTCAGGTGAAACACGTGATTACGCTGAATGGTGTTCTCACACGGAGTATGTGAAAGAGACGAAAGAGATAGAGTCAGAGAGATACGCGGGTGATGGATGAACGTATTTCGAAATAGTTCCGAGAGGCCAAAATGAAAGGAGTTATGACCACCGGTTTGGATGTGTGGAGAGAAAGGAAGCGACCCCGATTAAATTGACGCGGTAGAATAATAGATTCGCGAGTGAAAGGGGGAATGCCTTCGGAAATATTTGAGATGGAGGCTCCCTTGAAATATGTCCGCAACTTGAAAGAGAAGCATTAGATGTCCAAAGACTGTTGTCTGGTGCGAAATAGGAAATTTCATGATGGACAAGAATCTTGGATATCCCCGAAACAATTGCATGAGCCATTTTCACAGTATGGGTTTTAATGAAGTCATACTAGAACGGCTTCTCTCAAAGTTACGAATGATCAAAAACTTTATATGCCACATGTTTTTTTAGTAAAATATGAAACGAACGATGGAAACAGGAATTTTTCACTTAATCAAAACTAATAAATGATGAGCCGGTGATTTCGATAAGATGGATCACCATCAAGCTTTGTTTGTATTTTGCTGTTTATACAACCTATCAAACTTTTCATCGTCCGCTTGTTTACAAATTACCGCAATGTTAAAACCAACAATAGTCGCCGAACTATAAAACATAAGCGTTCTTTGAACGTGATGTAATATTTTGTACAGCTATTATTGTTTATAGTAAATATCTTAAATAAATAAGAAATTCTGCATGCGTTATTGTGTGTTTATTCCGGGAAAACTCAAGAGACAAAAAATGGACAGGAAATACACTTATTTTTATTTATATTTCTGTTTCCGTTCGAAACAAAACGAGGCAAATAATTCTCATAAAAAATGCAGGTAGAATCCATTTCTATCGTCACAAGGTTATAATTAAATTAGAAATAGTAGAAGTACGAAATCGAAACAAAAGCCGAGAGAAGGGATTTGATTAAAAGATTTTTTCAGTCGCGGAATATTGCTTTTGATTTGCAAATTGAAAAAAACTTTGATGGAATAAATAGAAAACTTATAGAATTTTGTGTTAATAAACAGCCTGCCCCTAAGACTACCAACGTGATATGTTGAAGAAAGAACTCATACGCTTTCCCATCAGGATGCATTGGGAATGTAGGTCCATTTGAATGGTACAGTAAAAAGATGTTAGCCTTTTTAAGAGAGGCAATTTCCTGTGATTGAGTATTTGCTGTTATGCTAAACATACCTCTTGGTCAAACTTACAGTCATTTAGGAGTGTTTGTTAGTCATCTCGACATTGGCAATCGACAGTTATTTTTTTCACGATGAATGACGTGAGAAACAAAATATTTGTCAGTACTGGGGCAAAAAAAGGGAAAATGTTTGCGAGAATTCAAGAGATTTTTAGCAAAAATGACGAGCTCAAAGAAAATTCTCTGTGTTTTAGCTTTTGAGTTACTAAGTGGAGTTACATCCGTTTTTTAGGTCAATATTTGATTAAAGTCTTTGTCTCCTACTCTCAGTTTCAATCCTTATTTTACATATTACACATATAAATTCGAAAATGAACCGTCACCGAGATATCAGACTGATTAATTAGTTTCCACATCTCATTTTTTTAAATCGACTCAATTATTCTTAAAATGAGACAATCTATATTTTAGTGCATTGTATACAGTTCAGTAATATACAGCTAGTTGAATACATAAATTTATCGATTTTGATTTCTCCTTTCAGAATTAATGAACAGTTAAGGTAGATTATATAGAGAGTACAAAGAAAATATCGGTCGTACTGAGGATAGCTAAAACATTTCATCATTAAAATTAGGTATAAAGTCTTCATATATGTAAATATGTAAATTCTTCGTGATAGAAGTAAGCTACTTCCGCTCAAATCACGTTAATTCCATCTCAAACAGGAAAGAAAGATAAATTTCCACTATTGATTCATCCATGCAGTAAATTATTCACGAAATCCCGAAAATAGTTTTTGGTACTCCGGGAGAGGCGATTAAATCTGGGACTAATCCCGGAAACGGAACGCCTGGACATCCTAGTTAAACACCAATAGAACTCTCCGAAGGAAAATACTCCTCGGCAGAAATAGGAAACGTGTTTTCCAGCAAACAATGGGATGATTGCCATTCACGTGACGTTTGCAACTTGGGGAACGACAAAGTTGGATGCAAAGTGGTGCTTAAGTACGCCGAGGGAACGAATTCGACTTGTTCAATAGAGTGATCTTGAAACACCAAACCGTCTCGGTCACCGAGTTTCTATCCACGGGCTCAGGTGCAGTTCGGCTTTCGAGGCCCGGAAGTTACGCAATCGAATGTCGTGGTGGACTTCGCATGACGTAACTTCCGTTATCTGCTTCGACGTTTTAACTCTACTCAATGCTCGAAGGACATAGAAGCCTCCCAATATGACTCCCTTCGACACTTGCAAATAGTCATAAGTTTTATAAGGTCTTCATTGCGGGGAAATTGGGACTGAAAAGTCTCTTCTTCTATCTAACCTTTAGCCAATGATATTATAAACACAAGTTGTGAGAAGGTGAACAGAAATAGATAGGAAAAATTTAGAAGCAGTGGATGTAAAGAAGAACCTAAGGTGATGTCTTAAGAAAAAAGATCCAATACTGGAAAACCCACGAAGAAGGGGGGTGTGACAAGCCTGCGCAAACCAACTGATATTACAAGCTAAAAGATGTAAAAGAAATCAGTGTTTAACATGGAAATTACAAAACCAGTATTACAACGAAATTACAAAAAATAATAATTTAAATCAAAAACAGGAAAAAAGAAATAGTACACGATGAGAAAATAATACATATCATAAAAAACATACGATAAAACATTATAAAAATAAAATCGTTTCGGAAATGAAACAGAAAATTATAAGAAATATGAACACGGATTTAACAGCTGAATTTAAGGAGAAAAAAACGATATAAGTGTATCTCTAGTACCTATTAATTCGGTAGTAAGAGCAATATCAAATTAAATTGGGAAGTACAACGTTTTTGTTAAATATATGAGTAGGATAAAAAATATCAAACGCAATTATTTTTACTTGCGGCTTGCGTCTAGTCTTTCATTAACTTTATTTCATATTCAGAGAAAAAATATTCATTAATTCAAATGATAATTACCTATATATGGCACCGAATAGAATCATACATTTTTCCCAATTTTAGAACACGTTATTATCTGAAAAATAGGACATTTTATTGTGAATGCTAATTAACTGCGCTGCTATAAAAACAATTTTAGACTCCAAAAGTGAATATATTTATCAGGCAATTTATAAGAATCGTATCAATAATAGATATTACTGTTAATTCGGATTAAAATAATTGCACACGAATACGTAAAGTAAAATTAAGGAAATCATAGAGGACATTAATTTCAGCCGTGTGAAATTTTTCAAGGTAATGTCTATGATAAAAGTTGATCATGGATGGCCAAAACTAGTCTTTTTATGACAGAAATAGAATCAAGTTCTGTTTCATAAGAATGGAACAGTGATCATAACGTTCACTATATTTATGACTTCGCCATCACTTGACATAGATCAAAATAAATATTTTTTGAATTATTGGATGTTTTGGTGAATGATAAATTTATCTACCAAGTTTACTTTGAAGGATGAGTTATTTGAATGGTTCACATGGATAGTTTATATAGATTTCTCGATTTTTATTTGAATTTATGAATTTTAAAGTTAAAAATGCCGTTTTAGGCCCAACCACACCCGATTCCATATATCAACTGGCCCTAACAGACTGGCGAGGGGGTTAACGAAATCAGGATGAATTGTGGTTTCCGCCTCATCGACTCCTTCGTTCTATCAAATCAGATTCATTCCGGGTTGAAAAATAATTTATATTCATTTCCAAATACGTAAACCAGGATGGAAACGCGGCGGAAAAAACTTGTAAAAGTCGTAGTAACTTTGATGTCCAAGACAGAGATGGGGAATATGAGAACAGTATAAAATGTAACCGATGGTTAATAACGTACTACACGTAACTTTCAGCGGGTATTCTAAACAAACCTACATAGTATCCGGAATCACTATGGTAACCATCTCATTGTTCATTCAAGTCATCGAACCGAATCCCCAAAAAACCGCAATTTGTCGAAATAAAACCGAACCCTGAACGAAAAAGTGGAATTTTTGAAAGCGTATCGAAGCAAGAAACTGATACTTTGGTTCCAAAAGAAATGATTTTAACAAGTGTAAATTAATGAATGAATGAGTACTAAGTAAGTGCAACAGTGACTTGAATCAAACGAAAATAAACGCTTAACATTTTCATGTATGTTTATAAACGCAATTGTCTGTCATCCCGCACCTCCTGATGAGCTTCCAAGCTCAGGAGGACCTTGTTGCTTCTCTTTAGTACTATGAAAAATGTCATAATAAATAAAAGTGTCTAATCTAATCTAATCTAAATATTAAATTTATCTTATTTAACAACTGTCATTTCTTTTACGTCGTAAGTGCCATTTCAAGATTTAATTGGTATATTTAAATTTAATTTATGGAATATTTTATACTATCTATGTATGATTTTCGAAGCAAATTCACTTTCTAAAGGGTATAACATTATAATGGCAGTAGAACAACCGGTTCTAACTGTTTTGAGGTAAGCAGACAGAGAAAAACTTGAAACTAATTTAAACCGAGTTTTTCATATAACCAGAAATATTTGCATTTAAGTGTATCTTATCTAACATTTGTATATTATCAAATCCTATCTATTAAAAAGCATTTCTTAATCTCGCAAGCTGTGTTCTAAAATTTAATTGCATTAATTTAAACTAATTTAATGAATATTTAATTTGATTGACGTATCCTTCGCGTGGCAAAATTACTTTAGGGAGTATAATATAACATAATTTTCGGAGAGACAAAAACCGGTTCGAACAGTTTCGATTCGGTTTTTACAAAGTCAAACCGTAAATAAGCCGAACCGAAAGTTTTCGCTGAACTGGAGCAGAAAGCGGAACGAAAAACAATACGGTTCGACGATCCGATTCCTCACAAAGCGATATTTCACCCGCCACAGCCACCGTCGCCATCTCATTGTTTATATTCATCGCCACCGCGACACGCTTCGCAAGATGGCGGCACTCGGAGATGATTCAATTTTAATTCCGCTCAAACTCGCGAAGGTAAGACGCGATCCGTTTTACCGCCGCCTCGTAAATACAGTCGGCGGCGGAAACCGCGTACCCTCCTCTTTACAAGACTCCTCGCCCGTAAATAATCCCGCAGTAAGGAGCAAGAACTTCCGGGAGCGCTCCTCCATTACCCCGCTGTAATGCAGTACACACCGACACTTTTCCTCGCGCAATTCGTCCTCCGTTGTAGCGGTCCATATTTTGACGTTGCGGCCCACTAAATTACTCCATCAGCGATTCTGTTTCTGCATCGCTTCGACTACGAGATGAGGACCTAACTGAATTGGCAGCGGTCCAGGGGAAGACTTGATATAAACCGCCGGCGGGAAGAACTTCGTCGGGACCGGCCAAAAAACCGTACCGCTCAAGAGGTGCGCGCGAAAATTTTTCCGGTCTAACGCGGGGAGGATGACCGTATTCATGGCATAGTTCGGCCGGGCGTTTCATTGCTACACGAATTGCCTATTCATGTGGGTGGTTGGCGGGGGTGTGGGGAGAATATGGGCTCCTTGTTAAGGGATAAAACGAAACGGTAACGTAATATACACGACCGACGAGAGGTTGTAGAGGCAGCTGCTAGAGGAAACGACTGGAGGGCGTAATTTAGCGGAATTGTTGCACGAGAGAATGCCGTTCTCGCGGTTAAAAAACAAATGGCGCGGATGACGCGGCGCGAACTTTCTCCCGCGCGTGGTGTTCTCCGGGTGCCGTGTTTATCTTAGCAGTTAGGCGGTGGTGCATGCAGATGCCGTGAGAATGGATGGTGGAAGTGATACTTTCCCGCGATATATTTCCGTTACTTTGTCTCGAATGGAACTGCATGTAATCCACGTGATACAACGGCAGAAGATTATGCTGCGGCTAAATACTCCTTTGCTACTTGTTTATTCCTTACGAAGACCGGTGGAGAGTTTTACGAGTATTCTTGCATGGAAATCATATTTTGCGGATAAAAAACTACTTTGCCATAAAATATAATGACAACAGCACACTTCAAAATACGAAAATTACAAAGTTATCTGTTATGATTTCTACTGCATATAGATGTTTTCATTAATATACTTTTAGATTTATTTGTTACGACATTATATGCACCAAGATGTTCAATCTCAAAGATTTTTGCCGATAAAATCTCTTACATGGTTATGAATATAATTTACAAATATTTAAAATTGGCTTTCTCATGAAGCAATTATTACAACTGGATGGAAATGTTTTCTGTATATGTGAGGGTATTTTGGAATTGCTGAATTGATTTCTAGATTTAGAAGCTGCTTTTAGTGATTGTAGATTAATATGTAAATTGGAGCTATTTAAAGTGAAAATCATTGCGTTTTGTAGTGAAGTGTAGATATTTTGGGGGCCTTTATGCATCGATATTTTGCAATTGTGTAATATTAAATTTGTAATATTATTTGAGATGTTGAATTCTGTGTAAAATCACTTCCCCACCGGAACTGTATGATTATAATGATAATAATAATAATAACAAAAATCCCTAATCTCAAACCTCCTCCCCTGCCTCAAAGAAAATATGCTTCAACAAGAAAACAAATTGTAAAGAAATGGTACACATAGATAATACAATAATGCTAGTAAAGGATCTTATGTTTGGCCGAGTTCTAGACGAATGTCTCTTCTTACGTGTAACCCTTCGTCATATAAAATTTGAAAGAAAGAACAAACTCCAGTAGTGCACAGAAGAAAACTACTTTGTGAGTTTAAAAAACCTAAGTTTGCACTCAGGAAAAGATACACCGCAGAAAGAAAACACCCACAAAAAGGGATGAGTGAAAGACCTCCGGAATCTACGGAGAGTAAAATAAATCTTTAGGAGAAATAAAGTTAAAATAGATCTAAAAGGCGAGAAAAACTAAGCTAACTAAAACTTTCACGAAGTTAAATAAATCAAAGTATATAGGCATCACAAGAAACATAAATAACAGCAAATGTTTATGTTACGAGATAAGTATGCAAGAAAAGATAGCTATAAAATATTAAAATGAAGATACATTAATGAGACGGTTTTAGGTGTTATTTTGTGGAACTCCTTTTAAATACTCAATAAAGAAAACAACTTGATAGAGTCTACAATCTTTAATATTAACTAAACACAACCTAGGTTTCGTTACGAAGTAACATCATCAGGTAAAAGGTTGGCCGTTGAAAAAAAAACCTTTTACCTGATGATGTTACTTCGTAACGAAACCTAGGTTGTGTTTAGTTAATATTAAAGATTGTGGACTCTACTAAGTTGCTTTCTTTATTGAGGGAAGATAAATTAATAGACATGAAAGAGTTCACGGGCATTTCTCTATTCACTACTATTTACATTTATGCAATATCTCATGTAATAGATACGCACAGATATAACTTTGTGGTTAAAAAAACCTACATCGGTGAAACATAGATATCTGCACATATTATATAGAAAATCCTTATGGCGATGGCTTATTTAACCAACCAAAAAGCTCAAGCGTTAAATTTATGACAAAAACGTGATGTAAATTTTTTTTAAGAATAATATAACTAAACAGACCGCATAAAAAGGCAGCATATTTTTATAGACTGTAAACTTAAAATAAAGGTAATCTAATAAGAATACACCTGGACCAAAAAACGTTGTAAATGTAAAATTATGAAGAGTTAAACGAAGATTTATCTACTGTTTGCATTTTAATTTGAAAATTTTTTTCGCGGAATTAATCTTCCCATTTTAAAAACAGCTCTCGGAAACACTCCTAAATTTCCTCGCGATAGCAATCTTCCTGAAAAGATACTAGACAAGCCGTCACATATATTTCGCACCAAAAACATTTTCCCCGTCAAAATAAAACCGCAATTTGAAACAACTTAATCAGACTTATTAGCCCTTTACTCGAGAAAGCCATTTATAAGCCCTCGCATGAGAAAAAGAGAGGGGGCGTATTTATTCGAATAAAACCCCATTCGTTCGTGTTCCGCATGAAGTAATACAAGCCCAAGGTAGGGAAAATTATCGGAAACAATGCGCCATTCTTGTTACCCAGAGGGAAAGAACACAAACCGGCATGTGGGGAGACACTTCCCCAGGATTGGGGACGTTAAAAACGGGCACATCTATTAAAATCCAAAGGTCGCGGGTATTTTTTTCCGGGAGTACACCGCCATCTCGTGTACCGCATAATTTCCGGAGATGCAAAAGAAGCATTCGACAAAAGCATTAGGGGGAGAGGTACAAAAAGAATTAATGCGAGGGCCGCTTGCTTCCTAGATCATCAGCGTCGAAAAATTCCTTTGGCAGGCAGCGTATACGTTACGGCTGGACGGACACCTAAAGGCTGAGAAGGGTAACAACGGTGGGAAAAGAGAGGTTTTGGGATAGGGCGATTAAGGGAGCTGAAATATTTACGTCGGGAAACGAGATCGCGTTTGGATAGAGTTCGCTGGATGGGAAGGAAGCTTTTGTGAGGGGAATATAAGAAAACATGTTACAATGGCTATGATTATTGGCGCGAGGGAAGGAGAGATCAACGGGGCAGAAAACCAGCCGGCGATGAAAAATCCTCACGAGAAAGATATTAGGGTAAGAATATCAATAAGATAGGGTTTTTTTGCGGGACGATGCTCGGGGAATATTCTAGTAAGAGGGATCGCTTGTTGCTGAAAGGGCCTAGCGGAGGAAAAATTCATATCCTGCTCTCCTAAAGATACGGTTCCTGAATAAGTATTTACTTTTTTGATACGGTGAGCGTGTGTATACAACGCCGTGGCCGGAAATTACTGTCCATGGTTTTTAGAAGGAAGATTTAGTCTTACGTATTCGACCATTTTCATAACTTGATATCTGTGTAAATATTTTCATTCATGTTCTATATAATGAGCAGCTATGTAACACTGGTGATAAAAACGCAAAAGGTATAGTAAATTTAAAAAAACTATTTGTTAATAAATCAATCATATAAATTTACTGTGCTTTTAATTATTATTATTTAAAGTTTATTATTTTTACTCACGAAACTAGATACTAATAACATAGGCATGTTAATAACTGTTTAACTTAACGAGTAGATGTGTTACATTCCAAGATATAAACACAACAAGTTTGGGTTACATAGAAATCAAATATGATTATATTCCCAAAGATTAAATTCACCAATCATGATATCGGATGATAGAATGATTTTATACGAGGACAACAGGAAGTCCCAATCTTGTAAGTAATTAGCTGACTAATGATGAGCCAATCTTGTCTCGGGCAGATAAAGTTCATTTTTGAAGACTAGAGCCAAATATTGTAAATGTTAAAAGCACCTTATATCAAATAAAATACTATAATTATATTTTTTAAATAAAACACCACGGTAAATATTCATCGCCTATGAAGTTACATTTTCCGGTTACTTGTATTCAATTAGTTCTATTAATTATCAGGTCAGATTTATTTTATTTTTAAGTTTATTTCGTCCTACCCTTTCTAATTATGCTTTACTTGTAATTTTGTCCAATCATATAATTGTAGCTCATTTCAGAAATACTACATGATGTAGCAGTGCGATACAATTTGACCGATTAAATGCCTAAAATGTACTGCCATATTGGAAAACCCAACTCTAGAAAAAAGAAAAACAAAAGGAATGAGAAGTTCGCTCGGAGGAGAATATTGATTTATCAATGCCCTTCATTGCAGAAATCAAGAAATTAACGAGCGCCTCTAGTTTGTTTTGGAGCGAAAAATACAACTTTTCAAGCTCAAGTATATCAATCTCCAAGGCTGATGACGTTTTACCATTAATTTGGCGTGTTTTCTTCGCCCAAGGACACTGAAATATTTTAGCCAAATCGGTATTCGATGGAACGCATTTTTCACTACGTCCGCGAGAAAGATCTTGTGAAATGTTTACTCATAGAAAGGGAAGTGATTTAATCAAATCAGCGCTTTCTGGCGGAGAATAAAATGTTTCGAGAGTTACTCTAAAATTGGATTTTTAGCAGTCGACGATGACGAGGCACGATAAAGGTGATTGTTTCACTTTATGAAGAGTTGCAGAGAAGGTCATTCAAACGACTAAATTGCGGAAAATGTTTTTATTCCTCACAACCGAATGTGCTGATTCATTCTCATCACGCCCTTTGGTCAGTTTGTCAGTATTAAAAGATCAAAGCAAATACTATTTATAATTTATTGCGATATAGTGACTTTCCCATGCGTTACTTTGTGTAACTACCTCATTGCAATATAAATAATAAAACCAATTTAAAGTTCTAATTTAAAAATCCTTTTATTACCGACAGATTTCGCTGAAAAACATCATCAGGAACTAAATACTTTGGTGATGGTCGGTGATTATCATTATTTTATTGTGTGATTTTCAGCTCATTCATATTACACAGAGGAATACTTTCAACTTACTTTTTGTAATTAAGGGTTAGACACTTAACAATGATTATTTAATTTTTCAATAGGTAGTAGTTATAAATCGTTTATTTCAATCCATGAAATACTTCCGAAAATTAAACCTCCTCAATTTTTCAATTCTCAATCATTTAGAAGTTTAAATATATTTATAAGTACGCGATTCAACTATAACATTATTGAATTTAGTTAAAAAGGTGAAAAATATCACGTTTATATGGGATATAATAGTATACATTTTCAGAAAAGAATCATTCGAAACATGTTGCTTTGTGATACATTAGAACAAGTTTCTGTGATGTGTTTTAAAAAGTCCCATATTTTGTATTAAATTAATACAATTTTATCAATTTATTTTTTTTTCTTAGGCCTCCGTTTTTTATTTCCAGCTTCGATTTCTAATTTAATGTATGCATAAAAGAAGAGGGGCATTATTTTTACTCTAATTATTCATAAGTATCAGAGGTATGCGATAGTAGTTGAATATTCTTATAAGTAAAAGATCAGTCATACTTAACGGGGGAATGTATAAGTAACTTCATAAACTTTGACTACCACTTGAACGTCTATTACCACTGATTTCTGCATCAATGGCTACTGAAACACAATCAGCTGTCTCGCGCTTCGTTAAAACCTCTCTTAATTACGCGGTTGGGTAATACACTCGCGTACTTCAGCTCCACGCCAAAATTACACCACTTTTCTTCGCGACAACTCGAAACGAAATTATGACTTAGTTTTCGAGAGGAATTCTGCCTCCCTTTCCCACAAAAATTCGCCAATAAAAGTGCAGTACCTTTCTTCGTAATGCGATTACGTCCGACACGTAATCGGCTCAAACTGCAAGCAGTTGCTCGGAGAAATAATTCCCGTTAATTCTCCCCCCTGAAATATGACTGCGAGCAAGTATCTCCAGCCGAAAGGAAACGAGTCAAAGATTAATTCTCCCTTCGCGAAACAAATCCACGAATTAAACTCCCTCAAAAACCTTACCCGAGCCGGTTTCGAACGTCAAATTATACGGAAGTTGCGCGCTATAAGTTAGAAAGCGCCTCGAGTTTCGCAAGATTAATGCCGATTATTTGGCCTTCCAGCGAACGACTTCTAAGGGAAGGGAAGATTTTTGAGGCATTACATCCCAAGGAACTTCCCGTTATTAAGTTTTTCCTTTTAACTCCGGGCGAGGCAACGCGATCCAGATAAGAATAAATCGCTCTCCGGCCGCGAAATTAATCAAGACGATCCTATGAGTACATAAGGACGCTCGTTCTCTCATCCGATTCTCGCATTTGTTCCCACTCCCATCGATTTATCGAAATTCCTTAATTACGCCCCGAGTTCATTCTCCGATGACTCCCAATCTCGAGGAAAAAACCGGCGTCTCTTCCAACTTTCTTCCCCACGCCTGAAAAAAAAGAGTTGCGGAACGTCGGTGGAATGGGAGCTGTGAAACGACGGGTGCGGAGGAAAAAAAGGGGGAAAGGGAGAGAAAAGTTGGAGCAAAAAATGTGCGATTGGGAGATGAATCACCGACCGAACGAAATGGGATGGAAAAGAGGGGAAAAGGTTACTGTTGCAGATAAGACGCGCGGAAAACACGAGATGACCCGAGCACGCTCTTAGATCGGGAGACAAATGAAACTCGAAGATCGAAAAAGTTGCGCTCGACGTGCGAAATGCTCGCTAAACTAAAAGCGGGTCGCTAAATGGAACACTTCGTGCTACAGATTCCCACCGCGTCTGTAAATGAGATGTCCGGAATCTGGATATTACCCGTCATAACTTATTACTGAGGAACGAACTCTTTATCAAGAGATTAGCCCATTGAAGCAGAACTCCACCCAATCTGATATCTCTTTATATGATGCTTATAAGGTACAAATAAAAAACAAGAAAAAAGCTGACTTCGTGGAGAAAAATCTTTTCAACTGTAGATTGAGGAATTCTACAGCTCCTATAAAAGTTGAAAATTAAAACAAAATTTGTAACCTCCACTATTTATTGACAGTGCACAATGGGTTTCGGCCGTTATGCCATCCTCAGTTACAATGATATCAGTGGAGTTAATCACGTCCATAACAAAGTAGAAGCCAAGGGAATTGAGTAATTATAGATTTATGGTTTACCCTTTTAAATGATTTTTTTAATTGATTATCAGTGCGAGCAATAATCGTGAATGTGAATTTTTAGCGCTATGATTTTGTTAGGCAAGATTAGACTTATAGATTGTTGTATACGTATTGGATGGGTGTTTTGTTTATCTAACGCTGCCACCTGAGAGTTCTCTTTTGACATGAGATTTATTAATGATAATAACAACAATAAAGCCTTCTGACAGTACACTCAAATGACGCGGAAAATTTGGAAGATGGATGTACGCTATAATTTTTTATATGTTTTCCTTTTACGTTGTACATAAGCTTGTTTTTGCAACAATAGACCGGCCGATGCCGTATTTTTCATTTGTATCACAAGTGTACATAAGGGAAAGGGAATCTATCACTGATCAATATTTTCACTTTCTTACAAGTACATGATAATATGTGATCAACCAACACATGAATTACACTAAATGAGGACAATCATCTTAAATCTGATATGATCAAGCTCAACTTTGTGGAAAGGAACCATAATAAATGAAACAATTCACATTTAATATATTCCACAGATACATTGGTCACTCTCTGTTCAGTACCAATGAAAATCAAAGGGTTAAAATGTTCCAATGGTATGGACTTGTTCCACTTATAGCATTGATTGGCCCTTTGAGAAAGACAATGGCGAAGTACCTCACCACTAATCTTACCTGGCAAACCACATTCCCTACCCAAAGCTTTTAGCAAGCACTGGCGGAAGGGCAAAGGATCTGACCATCTTTGCGGCTTTTGAACACATACAAAGACGTAAGCTTAATTTGTGATATTTGGTTTTTAACAAAAATCGAAGAAAAGTTATTGACTATTACATTCATTAACGTTCTTTTTCTTATCAATCAGAATTCCAAAACAAAATCACTAAAATATAACTTAATATAAAGTTAAAACTACCACGAAAGCAAACCAACAGGAAAAAAGGGAGAGTCATTGCCAAGAGGAGAAGCTGGGAAAACGATATGCCTCGCACAATAGACAAGAATGATCACACAGAGACCCCCACACATAAAGACATGCACCTTCACGTTGAAGGCGGGAAAGGGAAATCACACAAGAAAAAAGGACCAACAAACACAAATAGAGGAAAGTCAATGCCGCTTATTACAGTAATCGTAAAAACAGAGAAATAGACAAAGGAAAACACAGATAAAGCCTTGCGGTGCTACGGCGAACGGATGGATATGACATTGAAGCAGACAAGCAAAGGCAAATCGGATATTACAGACTGAATAATTACAAACATATGCTGGTGTCAGTAATATAAATGTGAGAAACCTTGGTTATATATAGTCTCCGTTACGTCAGATTAACAAAGGATAACACTTGCGTTTATCCTTTGAGTGTTACAATGGCATATAAAATAACGTAAAATATGATTTCCTTCCTTTCACTAAGCAAGGATAGGTTCTAGCTGTCAGCATATCATCACCGATAATAAATTAAAATTGCTAATACAATTATTGTCACATGTATAGAAACAAATAGATAATTAATATTTTGTTAGAGCTGAATTGAGACAAAATGTCTCTTCTTCCAGCTAACTACCGTCAATTATGTTAAAGTCCGAGCTAAAGGAACGTTAATTGGAGTTGGAACGAGAAAATAATTAGAAGAACATGTGGATGTAAATTTCAACTGTAGAAACAAATATACGGAGCAGAAAAAACGCTCATTAAGAGATAGGATTAGAAAAACAAGCAATTCTCCAGAAACTAAAGCCAAAACACTCAAAAGCAGACATTCCTTTCTGCGATGTGGAAATAAATCTCAAATAGATAAAATAAGCATAGATAAAACTTCAAAAGTAATTAATTTTCATGGAATATCAAAACTAAAACAGAGGAAAAAGCTGCAGAAAAGACAAACAAAAATTAAACCAAATGATTCTCCCTGACATAAATGCATTCTATGAAATTCCATTAAGGAAACCTGAATTAAAAGCGGAACCACTTTCAAAAATAAATCGATTACTCGCGAAGTTAAATGCAATACGAATGAAATCGAATATAATATATGTATGAAATACACTTTTATGAAACGAGTAAACTGGATCAAATACAAGTGAAAGTAAAAAACAAACCGAGCGCTCGCGGAAGGGGCGTTCGACTGCACGTAAAAAGCCGACAAAAACGGCGCAATACTATAAAATCACTCTGGCGGGGGTAATCCTTTGATTTCTTCGGGATCAAGGAAAACGTAAAGGGACTGCGGCTTTGTAGAAATCGCCCTCGAAAGCGGCAGAGAAGCGGGGAAAACGCCATAAAGGGCCGATAAAGCGCGATAAACTATTGGGATGGAAATAAAGAGAGACCGCGACAGGCGTAGATACCGGACAAAGGCAAAACATAGTCGCTGGGAAAATTTAGACTGACGGGAATTGATGGATGGACAGTAGGGTGGATCGAAAAAACGTTTTCTTCGGAATCGCTCTGCGGCTAATGCTTAAAGGTTGCGGTTGGTTGTCCTTATAATCTATAAAAAAATTTTACTCTGTCGTTATTATATTTCCTTTGGCTGGGCTTCTCAGTCAATTATTTTATGAAAAATGTCGAATATCTGCAATTTTTCCTAATGATTTGTCAACGTTTTCAAAAATTAAATATATTGCTTGTTTGTTTTTTTATATTAATGATTTAGTGCGTTTAAATCATGGGAAATAGTTTCTTAGCTCGCCAAAATTCGTCAAAAAACGCAAAATAAACAGAAATGTTACGGATGTTGGTCAGGCGATAGAGTAGGTCGTTTAGTTAAATTGATGATTCATGAATTTAGTCGTTTGATGATTTAAACGCACTGAATCATTAATATTAAGCAACATTCAAGCAATATATATATATAACTTTTTGCCACTTTTTCGGCTGTGTGGTATGTGAAGGAGGCCAATGTGGCGGGTGAAGGCAAAAAAAGAGGTAAGAAATACCAATCCATTAAAAGTGAAGGTGTTGGAGGGTTAGTATAGGTTGAGTCCGTGAGAACGGAAGCCAATGTGGAAGTGGTAGGGTCAAGGGTGTGGTGTAGTAAGGGGTGAGGGAGTAAGGGGTGAGGAGGAGAAATTTTTGTGGGGGAGGAAATGTTTTGCGACTGCAAAGAGGATGGGTGAAACTGTTCTTGGTATGTATTCGTTAGTAAACTAAAAATTCGAATTTTTATGAAAGATAATATCAAATTGTTGTAAGAGATCAAGTTTTTTGCCATTGTTTTGTATGTGTAAAATCTTTTATTTCGTGCCCGTATTTAACTTTAATTTATTTTATGGAATATTCTACAGATATTGTTTAAAAAATGTTATTATTCGTGAATGCTTTATTAAGAACCATCTTCCTGCCTAATTTCAACCAGATCTGTGGTGCATCTACCGCGTCTTTCCCTTGCAAGACGTACCTTGATTTGTGTAAGGAATAGCTTGTAAATCTGTTTCCTTGCATATCATTACTGATATAATTACACACTGCTTACTTGTGTAGGCTTCTTGGAGCATGAAATTAAAATAGCAAAATAAAAGTGACTCTGACTGAAGGGGTACTCGTTCGCCACCGCGTTCGAAGTATCGGAACTTGGGCCTTAGCGGTAAGGATTAAACAATTCTGTTTTCTGTAGAGCCTCGAAGCAATAAACAAAAGAATTCCACACTATTTCTAATTTTTGTTACATGAAGCCAAGGTAAGAACGAATTAACTCCTTTTAAAGATATATTATTTTCTTCCTATTCCAATTTTCTCATTATCCTTCGATATTCATTATCTTCTCTAGTGATACTTTAGAGCAGTGATTCCCAAAGTGGACAATAACGTCCCCCGAAGGGTGCCTTGGTAATCTAAGGGGGCGTTTGATGCTAAGGTATTTTATTCCCATTGGATCATATTCTCATTTATACTCAATTTTTCCTGGGCTCTAGGCAGTAACTGAATATCAGATATAACTAGAGGTTTATAAAATTCCAATGGCCATCGTTGTCGGCGTTCCTCCTCTTACTTCCCGGTAATCGGATGAAGCAGGAAAGGAATGCCGCACTATAACTGTACCCGTTTAGGAAAATAGAGTCAAGGTGCTTGCACCTTGACTCTGCCACACGCCGAAAGGAGGCTTGCAGGGTTGTTACATAGACAAAGACATACCCAAAGCGCCTTTCGATAGCAATGCTACCGTCTTCAGGGGTCATAAAATACAAAGGAGATTTAAAAACTCTTCTTTATTAACAGCCGTGTAGCAATATTTCTTTCTTTACATCAGATATAATGATTTGGAGGACGTTTTGAACATTCTAGCTTTTATTTTTCGTTTTATTTATTATTCGGATTTGGTCTTAAAGAAAATATTTTATAGATGTCAGTTGGGGGCGGTGGTATATGAATTAGGGTGCGGTGGTATGTGAATTAGGGGGCGCTAGCATGAATAAGTTTGAGAAGTACTGTCTTACAGTTTTGGAGATGCTTGTTTGAGAAACATGACGATGAAGAATGCTCCGAAAATGAATACTATTGATTGAAGGATTGGAATGTTGGTACGTAAATGCTTTTGTATCTACCGGGAGGATCCTTGGGGCTTATTTTCGATTCGGAGAAGCGGAGATGGAGCTCAAATAAGAACGAGGGAATGAGGGATCGTGAGGAGAATTAACGGGGCAAACGGAAGTGGACTGAAGGGGAAGAGAGCGATGGGAAGAAAAACGCGGAGAAATTCGGGGAGCGAGACGAAGGGTTCGGTTAAAAGATTACGCGGTAAATGAACTTAGCTCCGAGAAAATATCCGGAACGCGGAGGTCGAAGGTGTGTGGGAGGGGCCGAGGGGAACGGCGGCGAAAAAAATTAACGAGACCTTTCCTCGCCGAGATGGTGACTTTCGTTTTCTTTTGTACTACATCCGAGAGAGAGAAATAACCTTTGTTTTTCGCGTTGTCTGGCTTGTTTTCCCGTTCTGTGCCCCAAAGGAATCGCGTTCGCTTCTTACAAAACACCGGCCTTTGAAATGAGCAAAGCGTGGAGACAATAAGGTTCGAGGGAGTTCAGCGGTATTTCTGCGAATGTCGTGCGCGGATAAGACGAGGTTCGAATGTACGTGCTACGCGTTCCGTCCTTGTCGGGATCTTCAAAGGGAAATGGCCCTCTTCTTGCTCGTGACTTGTCTCGCTAACAGCTTATTATAAATACACCTTCCTGCTCCTTTTTGATGCTGCAGTCCTGGCATGTCTTCCTGTATCGAACCTGCTTCCTCTGCCGCCAAAAAGAACCGCGTTTGCTGATGGAACCAATGCAGTTTTCGTTGCTATCAGCCAGTGAATTCGAGAATATTTGAATGTCCGACTGATGAACTCGGACTGAAGTGGCGGAGTGGTTAGCACTTGTTATCACACCATACTCAAGGTTCCAGGTTCGAATCCCGGCTGATAGGATTTTTCTGGTTAGGGAATAGTTGTGTGTTTGTACATACATAGAAATAATTATTTTAATGGATATAATTGGGATCTTTCTTCCTGTTTCCGTTAGACCAGTTAATATAATTATGTATTACAAACGTTATTACTAACCACAATTTCTAATTTGCACCATATTTTTTCAGCTTTTGTCGAATATCCGAAGCTTTCATTTGTAAGATATGCCTGTAATAATTCTCAAGGGCTACGTGATATTTACGCACCACAGAGATGTGCATGCGACGTTATATGGAAATTTGAGCTACGTTAATCGAAAGGAGAATTTGAGAGTTGCTGGGAATGGTAGGAAAAGAGAGTGTTTTAATTGAAGAAATAAGATAGATAAAGAAGAAAGGAATTACCACATAGCCAAGTGAACGGCCCGTTCGGATTTGATGAAAGCGGTCCCGGGTTCGATTCCCGGTGGGAGCCCACGTGCGAAATTACCTAAGTCGTCGAAGTACTTTTAACAATATATTACTAATAACACCACTACTTTACATGATATGAGTGGGTAATTGTTGGTGCTTATTGGTGAATGAAGTACTTAGTACACTAATAGTTCAGGTAAAATAAAAAAATTAAATTAAATCCGGACGTACGGGAGGACAAAGACAAAAACTGATCGATGATGTATGGTGGAGTTAGATGTTAAGATATATATGAAAGAATTTCAATAACATTACACATTAACATCTCTAGCGGTCGAAGATTTATGCTTATGTTTTAAGCAATTTACAACTGGTTATTCATACAGTATAATGAAATAAGATACCTTTATTATGGCTGCAGACCGCATAATGTATGAATAAACACATTTGTTATTCACACAATCATTACAATGCTAAATTATGCTCACATCACATAATTACATCGCATAATTTACCCTAGAGTACTGTTACTACTACTTCTGAAATGCGTTGTACTTGCTTCCCATCTTAACTCCGTAATTTGGTTCTACTAACTAGTTTCTACCTACGAGAGAAGTTTCCGAGAACATTTCCGCCAGACTTAAGGCGTACTTCGGATACTGTACTTTATATATATATATATTTAATCTGCCCTCAATTTATGTATACATAAGCATACGTATACATTTCATCACGTATGGATTAATGTGTATTTGCTTGTAATTAGGTGGGATGATGTTCTGAGAATTAGAGGCAGCATTATTTGTTTTTCGTAGAAGTTCATATTTGTTGTTGCTGCATAAAAATATGCTCCGATAAAAGGATTTGGTGCGGTTAATGGTTATCATTATTAATCGATTTTATCAATTTATGTGTAAGACTTCCCACTTCTGATGTAATTTGGGGAAATTAAATAAATACGTGAATTTTATATAATTATAGCTAATATACAACTGTAGACATACAAGAAACTGAGTTATCGGTAATATGATATGGTACGATGTGCAAATGGCAATATGTAAGCAAAGGTAGCGTGAATAAATTGTCAATATTTATAATCTAATATTACGATTAATTACTCTACGCAATATTTATAATTTACATATGTTGAACTTGTGGAAATGTTATAGCTTGTCATAATTGCATCTACGTAAGTAGTCTTAATTTGAAAATATGTATACGTATTTATACATGTGTAAAAGAATTTGTAATATATTTATTAGATATTGGTAGAATACTTTTTAAATATTTATATTGCATATTGAACAGTAGAAATGTTTTTGGATATCATGATTTCAGTTACGTAACTGGTCTTAATTGGAAAAAAATATATTCGTATTTTGCATGTATAGAAGAATTGCTGATGTACTTAAACGGATATTGGTTGATGTATAATATTTTTGAATTTCCATTCGTAGGGTAACTTTCTCTGTTTCATAAAAGATTACGTACTTTCACGAAGTAGAAAACTGCGAAACGGATAAAACTTTGCCTGTATTTTTTTACGAAAGTTGTATCGAGTGGTCTGGAATCAATCTCGTAGACTACCAGTAAAAGGAATAACGATTTTCAATATCCCATTGGTCCCTCACGTGACGGCATAAACTTCATACATCTCTCTCACGGGACAAGGAACTAAATAGATCTCCTAATTGCCTCGCAATGTATTTTATGGAAATTTATGGGCCTCGCACGACGTAACACAAACATAGCGGGGATTTTGCAACAGATGAAGACGGTGCTTCACTGTGTAGCGACGGATAAACATTTATTGTTATGGAAACCAAACGGAAGCGATGTTCTCGTTTACAAGTTATGTGCTTCTGTTCTCCGTCCGAGGTATTAGATTTTTCCACAGCGAGGACTGACACAATTAAAAACGAACATCAATCGGAAACGTACAAATTAGCAATCAGGGAACTACTATGGTTGAATCGGAATGTCATCAAGACCCTAACCCTTTCCCCCGTCCTGCTCATTTAACTTTAGATTGGGCTTTTAAAGCTGTAATCAAGGCTCGGTGTTTTATTTCCAATTTGAAGCCAATTTTTACCTCATCTCGTTTTGGAAATTAGAAACGCACATCAGGTTAAGAAGTTTCGAAACTTCGACCGGCTCCTTTGATCCCCGTTTTCATATAATAAACCTCTTTTCGTGTTGTTCGGAGGTTCTTTTTCGAAATTGCCTCATCACCTTAAAAGAATTGAGATTTCATAAAATTAAATGAGAAGGTAATTTTGGTGAGATTTACTAACAGCATGCTTTAAACTTATTTTATACGGGTATATCTCGAATTACAGACTTGAGGTTGACCATCAACACTACTAAATGGCCCTAAGTTTTGCCGACACCTCCCTTCAACTCGAAGATTAACCGATTCATCTCTTTATCTGACATTTACTTCTCTGTCATTAATCTCACTTAAAAATATAATTCTCGGAAATAATGCTTAATGCCATTAAACATTAAGCGGCTAAATGGAGAGTACTTACTTCTCATGATGAACAACGCTAAGTTGAGAGGTGTCAAACACTACATACCATTGTGAATGAACGCATAGTTTTTTAGCTCAAAAATTAACGAACAGAAGACTATCATATCTATACTGGAAGCGAAAAGTATGGATAGCCCATTCGACCCTACCAATGCCACCGATAATTCACAGTTTTTATTAACTTCGACGCACTTGGGGAATTTCGATAGAGTGCTTTCTATAGTAACTGCTGCGATCCATTAATCGGTTTTTTTTTCCTTAGCGAAGTTCAAATAACTCTAAAATATATTTTACAGTAACTCTACCATTTATCGAGTCAACGAAAATTCCTGTTATAAATGTAAAATACCCTTATATTAGAATATGTTCCAAAGATGTAAAATTTAAGTAACCAAATAACAAATAATACCTATAAACTGATACATACGAAGACGTTTCATGTAAACTATGAGAATTAACTTAAGGCTATTTTAAAATATGCGAAGGCGTGACTTGATGGAAAGCCATAGTATCAAGGAAGAGATTAAATTATTTACCAAAATATTAAGAAAATATTGCGAAATTTGTGAAATATGATCCCAATATTAAGGAAAATTACTTATTTTCTTCTTTGATAATATGATTTACAAGTTAATCTCAAAAAAATACCCTTTAAATTTAATATACCACATCATTTCTCAATAATTACAAATAATATCAATATGAACTCCGAGAAAGATGAATTATCTGCAGTTTTGATAATTAATATTTGGATATAAATTATGGACTGTTTGAAAGCATATCTTGCACGGATATCTTGCAGGTCAAACGCGGTTGTACATAGAAATAGGGTGTCGTTGAAGCAAGACGATCCCATTCCGTACGAAGCTAATGTTGTTTTAACGCATCTCAGCCTAACTTACGCCCAAATTTAGATACGGTTGCCACCTATTCTCTCGTGAATTGGTATTCGTACTGCTATCCCAGAATGAGACAGCGCGATGGTGCCATTCGGAAAGGCACATCCAGCTTCTGTTTATGTCTTCCCCAACGGCTAATTAGAATGCTCAACAGTCCTAACGTTCATCTCTCCCAGTGCTGTAAGAGCGCAAACGAGTATACAAAAAGAGGTAAATTTTAATGAGAAAGCGAACAAACGTACATTCAACAAAATCGGAGGTAACTTAATCATTAGAGCGAGTAAAGCATCATGGACTATGAATTCTCTTCAAAAATATGCTTCAGATTAGAGACACAGAGATACTTCGGTTAACGAAGCTAACTCGTTCCGACCTCACCTTCGTCTACAGTAATGCGATTTTCCCCTGAGCTCAGAATCGTCAACAACGAAATATCGCCAAATTCTGGTACCAGTGAGAAAGGAAGGATTGAATGCTATTCACTGAGGTGATTTTTGACTCTTTATGTACTCCCAAATGTCTCTCGTATCCATCAAAACAATTGCTAGATGCAGCCACATTCGTTAACCGATCACAAACAAAAAAAAAACATCTATTCGACGAAAAATTCGTTTGCGAGATTTATTTTTAGCATGGCCTGCATTTGAAGTATATTACGGAAGTTAAAATGAGTTTAAAATAAAATGAAGAACATTGGGCATTGTTCCTTTATATTCTTAGCTTTGTTATTTTTTGTTTTTTGAAACTGCACAAATTTTGTGATTGAATTACATTCGAAGCATATTTACGAAGTTAAAATGAGCTTAAAGTAAAATTTATGAATTGTTTCTTCGGCTTCTCAATTTTTTTAAATTTTTTTGTTTAAACTGATCAAATTTTGACATTAAATTGATATTTGAGCTTTAAGTGCATTCGAAAAAAATATTTAATTATGATTAAAATCCTCTTTTCCTTCACCTCTCATTGTTTGGGTTTAAATCTTTACCCTTGTGCTATCAGTAAGTTTCCACTGTTTACATAACCTCCTCCTCGTCGTTATTTTTCTGCGGTTGGACTGTTTTCCTAGACCCACGCCCTCAAAGGATTTTTTAATCCACCGTCTCCATAGTCTACGCTTCTTTCTTTCCGTGCATTTTGATAATTAGATTTTGGCTCCTATTAAAACATGGACCTTAGTTTCAGCAATTCCATTAAGGCAAATATGTGAAAGCATAATTATATTTTAAATTAAAATAAAAGTGGTTATTACAAAAAATTACTTGTATATCTTAATAGAATTAATAATTGTGTAATTACTTCAGATTAAATATTTCGCCGGAATTTCCACGAAAGAATTTCAAATATGCTTGTGAGATAACCATTTAAAATAATTCCACCTTTACAATTTCAGTAATTATTTCAGAACAAAAAATAACAGTTTAATTTCAAAGTCTGGCATATTTAAAATTTATTTCAGTGTAGTTATTACTTTATACCACCTGAAATCACTCGGTGCTGTTGAAGAAAAAAATTAGGCAATGTTCCTTTGGCGCCCTAGTTTTTAATGCTCTAAAATGCTTTTAACGCTACAGAGAGTCGGCTATACTTCTCGAACCTTTCTTTTGAGACTAGTTTTAGTTTGAAGGTAGAGTTTGAAAAGGCAGTGGGTTGAACGGTGACGGGTTGAGAAAAGCTACAAACTATTTTATCTAAGTTTTCGAGCAAAGCTATGTTCTACGATAAGATTAAAGTTAAACATAATTACCTTTCTTTTTTGACTCCTGCACCGAATCGTCCCACGCTTACTCCAAATTTTATACGGCTAGTAGGAGAAGACAGCAAACTTCTATTTCAGATTCGAGCGTACTATTTTTACCACAGATATCCTGGGTTCGACATTAGAGAACAAAGAGTTATCTGCAGCGAATCCTTACGGAAAAAAGACTTATTTGGGAATTTTGAGGTCAAAAAAATCATACGCGAGCATCGTCCCAGTTTTTTCCAACTTTCTTACCATTGAATCCATGACTAACTCAAACTATATTTTTATGGAAATTATTTTTCGGTTTATATATTCACATAGCCATAGACAAAGGTACACATCATTAAACTCCAGAACTAATCATATAGCCTAAACATTCACACAGTCGTAGACAACCGTACACACATAATTAACCTAAGTATCTCCTAAGCATTAGATATGCATTAGAACTACGCAGAGAAATTAGATATTAGTTTGATCTCTCTGTCACCAGGAGATAATAGAATTCTCGACAATGGCGCGGGCCCCATCTTAACCAACAGCGGCGTCGTTGAGGCAAAAACAACAAACAAAAGACTCCCGACCGAACTCCACCGGCAGGTTCAAATAGGCATTAAAGCAGCGAGCAGATAAGGACGCAAATAAATCAAAAAATTCGCGCAGCAAAAGTGGGTGATTTTCTCCCTCTCTTTGAAAGAACGCGGCTGGTTCTTAAGACCCCGATTCGGAAAAAAGAGCCGAATCAAGGGCACATAAGGCACCTAGGAGAGTTTTAAAACGGTTTTATGCTCAAACGGTATGCGGAATAAAATACCCTTGGGTGAGGGATGAAACGGGAATCTTTGAACTGCTGCCAAATCAAGACATCTCTACGCCGTAATTAAGGTTGGGCCGAGTATTTACCTTTGTTTTGGAAGGAAAAGGGAGGTCAGGAGTCTGCCTAGCTTTTATTTCCGGGCTCATTTTTACTTTTTCTTCCTTTCTTTCTTTCTTCCTCCTAAACAAAAGAGAGAAAACACAAAGAACCCAACCTTATTTGCGATGCGCGGGGAGAGAAGGAGATCTTTACCGAAAAACGGATGTGGCCTGATGTGTTTTGAAAATAAGCGTTTCCAAAGACGTACCTAAGGGAAGTGGGGAACCATATTTATTCGGGGCATGGTTTAGACATCCGAGGTGGCTTTTTTCCGTTAGGTTGGGGGACCACGCCCCCTTTCCATAAACACGCAATTTGAATATATGGGGAGGAGATGGCCCCTGGTTGGAATCCGGAGGAATAACAAAGGCCTGTCGAAGATGTCGTGGATCGAGGAGGCCATCAGGGGAACGGGAAACGTGAAGAATATTAGTTTCAGGGAAAAGATATGCCGCAGAACCTCATCTCTTGAAAAAAGGAATAAAATATACCCTGCTCAAACAGAGGTAGAACTCTGAAGGCAAAGGTACGGAGGAATCAAATTTTCCTCGGGAAACTAAAAATGAATTGAATCCTATCGATTCATCTTCGATGTGGAATCTGCAAATCTTGCGAGACTTCCATCAAATTGAGATCCGGTACAAAAATTTCCATATATGCGACGAAGGTTAACGTCTTTCTTTATATAAATCCTATTAAATTGTGATATTTTATTAAAAGTGAAGGAAATATCAACAACGCATCAAAACTAACCCTTTACCTTAATATAAGGAAATGATCCGATTTCTTTTCTTACATAATTAAGGCATTTTTATTTAACAAAATTAATAAAATCCTTTTTTCTCGTAGGAACTGATATTATCACGAGAAACCTGAATATAAGAAGAATACTCTTGCCTTTGTTGTATCGTGTTCTTCCCTCAATTCGCTGAATAATGTTGTATATTATCTCTAATAAACTACACTTCATACCATGATTAAGGAAGATCAACATCTTTTATGATCAAATCCTATTCAATCGTGATAGAGTATCAAACGTGAACGAAAATCAATCTTCCATCAAAATTAACCTTTTTGCTTCGTATAAGGAAAGGAATTAAGGTTACTTTGAACCTAAAAGCATGCACGCCCTTGCCTTTGTGCTTGATATTATTCTAATGATCAACATAATATCATGGCGAGATTGAGACATAAGTCTAGTCTTATGTTAAACTCTATGTAATTAAAAATTTAAAGTAGGAGGTTTTAGGAATAAGACTAAAGAAAAGGCAAAAGGACGGAAATATTTCGTGGTTTTATAAAAAATACCGAAGTTAGAACTTAGGAAAAATCTGCGGAACGTACTGACTGTTGCAAATGAAATTTGAAGAAAGAAAGGGAGGGGAAGAATGAAAGTGATAATTGTAGTCTTAGAAAAACTCCTACAAAAACAAACAATACACACGTATATGAACCGATATCAATAGATTGAACTAAATTTTAACTCGTTGGTTAATAACGGTACGATTTATTTCGATAACAATCCGCATATTATGAGATGTTTCTTTACATAAATACTCATTTGTTCGTTAAATAATGAGCATTTGAAAACTCGATTCGAATAAAAGTTATGTATTTATTAGTTTAGTAGCTTAAATATATCAATTTCAATCCTTTTACGCAATGTTTCAGTTCTCATTTAAAGGTCAATAGAAATGAAAGGTGAGCTAAAAACTCTCTTTTACCTCCAGAATAAATTATTTATCTCCTGGCCACGTTCTAAATGCCACGGTCCATAAATATGAATAAATAAAAACTGTTAGGCAGTAGTGATGACACATCAATAATTTTCAGGAGCCAGAATATACAGTATGGGATTCGGTCCGAACGTAAGTATTGGAAATTCCGTGAATCGATAGAAACATGAAGCTTTCAATAAATATTTACATTTTCGATAAACTCTTTTCGATACTTATTCATTTTACGTCGGCTTCCTCGCGAAGGGGAACAGATTCCACACCATCTCTTTATCAAGTGAAATGTTCTGATATGTCTCGAGTAGAAATTTAAAGCAGAATTCAAAGTATACCAAGAAAAAGAAAATGGGAATATCTTTATATTTTCATTATGTAGGTTTATAATAGAAATAGACCCCTGGAGAATTTTTATTACAGGAATATTTTTGCAGCGAGGAGAAATATTTTCATGGCGTACTGGAATCTTATTACTTTACGTTTTGCATAAGACAAGCTTCTCTGAGGTCGTCACTTATATTAAGCTTGATGTAATTTCTGAGAAGTCCGCGTTGAAATTCTTTTGAATATAGGCATTAATAAAGAGAATGCAGAATTTTTCAATGTTTCGTTTTCCATTCAAAGAGGATCTAACGTTTCACAATTCTGAAGAATTTTCCAAGAAGGAAACGTACACCCGGTATCAAAGCTTGATTAAATTACAAAATTTTTACTGCTGCAATATCACAATGTATGTGGATTCTAAAGAATTTATACAATAACCAACACAGAATATTAAAAGAAATTCATTTTGGATGCGATTAAGAATCGCTTAATGAATATTTTGTTAATAACGCTACGAATCTTCTTTATTTCAAATAAATTCTCGAATTATTAAGGTAATGAAAAATACTCTCTTGGATTATATAGAAATAAATACGTGTATGAGTGTGAATACAGATGATAACTCATTCATTAGTTTCATACCTTGGAAAAGGGAAGATTAACCTTTATGTGAAACGCAATGCCACCTAAAATTTATTTCGTTTGAAAAGTAAAATATAAACCTGTAACGAAATTTTTTCTACGGTGGTATTCAGCAAGCAACAGAAATCCCTACTTTAAAAGATCCTTTTCCTGAAAATGTGTTTCATTTCGACCACAGAGTTAATAGAATACAAAATGTGTATGCTAACACATCCGATTTATCTGCCATACATTTATAATAACAATGGTAAATGAATACTAAACGTAACGGATTGTTGAATAAGCTCCACCATTTTTATCTTAAGATCATTCCTCTTTGGGTAACTTGAAACTTAGTCGATGTATGGGTTTCCAAAGAGCAGCTTAATCAGCGTCGTGAGTAATTTTATAACATCTTGGTCGGAGATCTCCAAACTACAGACCTCGAAATAATTGGATTTTTAGCTCAGATATCCCTCAGAATGTGACCTTTGCTATCTGATTAACATCCCTGATATCCTATACCCTAATATCGTTACCCTTCCTCGAATGGCATCCCTTCAAATTTTCCTTCGTCGATCCTTTTACGTGACTCTAAGGAAACAAAATAGTGGGTACTAGGGACCAAAGAAGCAAACTCCACGAGCTTACGCGCCGCTCCCTTCGATAGGTTCGGAATGGAGCTTGGAGACCCCCACGTCATCGCAAATAAGATCGTAAAAAAAAACAAAGGGGAAACGCGGAACGAGTGGGCCACAAATTGGACGGGATTGATACCGCGGATATCGGAGAGTACGCCATCCGCGCCTCATCATCTCCCGGGATATTGAAAACGTAACCGGATCCGAACCGTAATTTTCCACGGGGGACTTAGTCTCGATTTACGGGGTTTTAACTCCATCACCGCCGGGCCTCCCGTAAACAGGAGCAGGTGGATTCCATTCCTTCCGGGAAGCGAACTCCATTAAAGCGAAGAAAGAAGTCCGCCAGGATGAAAAGCGACCTCTCTCGCGCAAAAAAACGGCAATAAAAGGATTAAGGAGGGCCCTGATTAAAATTAAAAGGAAGGATAATGGGAAGAAGGAGCTGTCCGGCGGCGGGCGGAATAAATGAGGCTCTCCGCTGGACCGACCCCTATCCCCCGGTCCTCTTTCTAGTAATTATGTCTCACTCACTGATGCGGGACAGCTTGAAGGCATCCGCTGTGTTGATGACGTCGACGTAAGCCTGGAGCTCGAACCTCCTCCCGGAGGCATTCTGGTTGTGATGCTGCACGGCGAAGGCAAAGGCGTTCTTCACCTCATCCTTCCCTTGCTCGAAGATGGCTCCTGCGGAAGAAAGGAATGCATTAAAGGAGGTGAAGAGATCCCCGGTGCGCGGCGGCGCGTGTAAATGTCGTTCGGAAAATCGGGCTGAAGAAGAAATACTCATACCTGGCCGTAAGCCTACGTTTTGTTTAGCGTAGCAGTACCGGAATCGCTAAGGATTACCAGGAGATAATTTTCTTACCTTTTCATCACATTTATAGATTCGACGAAAACAACACAATACAATATAAGCGTCTTTATTGGGCGAAATTGAGAATTTTCTATTTAACCATTGACTAATAGACAAAAAAACACATTGAAACTAAACATAACAGTAATATATATAAAATTAATATGGTCAAGTGTAACTTTGTGGAACTCAACACACATGTTGAAAGAAGAAGTACTTAGTAATTTCCACTGCAGGTTTATTGAACTGTTAGGGTTAATTTTAGTTCTAAGTATTTCTTCTTTCAACATGAAGTAATATATGTGTCTATGTAAAAACCCTGCAAGCCGCCTTTCCGCGTGTGGCAGGGGGTGCAGGCACCTTGACTCTATTTTCCTAATCGATTGCTTTCGTGTATTATTCACGGAAAAAATGAATTTTTGAAACGATTCGTTCTAGCATATATTTCCCTAATCTTCCTCTCAGTATCAGAACGTACCATATAACAGGGGGTCGCATTATATCAGTTACATCATCTGAGAACGTAATTTCTCTGAACTTGTTTAATAAATTTAACCTTTGAATTAGTTTTCTATTTTCTAATGATTCCCATCACGCGTCCTGTATTACAGTTACAGATTGTTATCAAATAATATGGAAATAGAGAGGAAGTATGGAATGAAAGAATGATTTTTTTTGTGGAGCGACTAAGAAGAGTGGAAAGTAAAAAGAGTATCTTAAAAAGAGTAAAATGTCAATCAAAGAAACAATTTCCACTGCAGGATGACATCCACTAAGTGAAGATGGTGTAAAAAACCTGAAGAATGCGCAGGTAAGGTTGAGAAGGGATTGTAATAAAAGAGATGATGACAACTTCAAAAGGTTTTTAGCAGATAAAATAATTCGCAGAACATTCCTATGGGCTGCTTGGAAACTAACCGCTGTTGATGCGTGATGCTTTTAATTGTATTCCGAGCACCTTGATTGTTAAATTAATGCAATGTATTATTCTTAAATCTTCGAAATGTGGTAGTTGTA
Organism: Sympetrum striolatum; assembly: GCA_947579665.1. Taxonomy (NCBI): domain Eukaryota; kingdom Metazoa; phylum Arthropoda; class Insecta; order Odonata; family Libellulidae; genus Sympetrum; species Sympetrum striolatum. The sequence continues at coordinate 69,815,740 of OX388345.1, read as the reverse complement.
GCATCGTAATGCAGCGCGTTTGCTCACTGAAAATTCACAAAGTACGTGCTGCAATAGAAATAAATGCCGCAACATGCGAGACGCATGGCGTGATAAGTTTTCTCGAAACAAAACATCTGTTAGCGGTGGGTATTCAACATGAAATGTGTGCTGTATACGAACAAACATTATAAGTGAAGGCGTTGTGGTAGCAACTCTTAACCTATCGAACAAATTTCTTAAGGTTGGAAAAGCACACATTCATGATTAACGCACCTCAGTCATTAGTGATTAAAATGGGACGGTTTTGATCATCTTCGAACTGCCGGAACTTGGCTCCATCAGATTTCCAGTTCACTTTTTATCACACATGCAGAGGGGATTTTCAAACTGCTGATACGCTACGAAAAATGCTTGGATTAGAATGACGCATATGTTAAAAAATAGCGTAAAGCAGTAGTTTCAATACATGCCAAATAAAGTATTTTTGGTGGAAACAACTAAGCAAAAGTTTCACAAAATATTTTCTTAAATGCGATAGTTTCTGCATAATTGTTGATCCTCTTTTCTGGCCTGATGATAACTATTAATAATTGATAGCCATTCGGTCGCATTAAACAAAATATTTTGCGAAACATTTGCTTAGTTTTTTCCACTATGATGCAGTTTCAACAAGTAACGGCTTCTACAATTAATTTAGTTTAGCTAGCTCCCGAATCGCCTTCGTATACTGCACAATTTTTTCCGAATCCTCGCGGGAACGCAAAGTTTGACGCAAGGGAGATCGTGAGAAGTCGCGACGGCGGCCGGGTCATCCCGCAGGTACGCCAACCGTGCGCGAAACTCTGATTGCCAATCTCTCGCGCGTCGGCAATTCTCCGCTAAGCGCCGACCCGGGTGGAAGTTTCGTCGCGGCTGCCGGCACCTAATTAACCGGTTCGACTCGGGGAGCGCGACCGGAGTTTCGGGAGGCGTCGAGAGTTACGTGGGTCGAGCCTCTCCCCGCGAACCGCTCGCTCCCCGCCGCCTCAATTGAGTGCCTCGTCGTTTTGTCTCCGAGAGAACGGCCTGGCGTTGAAGTGTGTTTACTCTCTCGGCGTAAGTGAGAGAGAGTGTTGCTTTCGAGTTCAGGTCTCAAAGGAGGCGGACGGAATTTTCCGGGACGCGAGGAGGCTATTTATGGAATGCATTTCACGGCTTACGAAATTATCAAAGCGAAATCCCATTTTCTTTGTTTCCCTCCCAATTCGCTCCGCTGCGACATCCGCGAGGCGGAAGATCGCGATTTTGGTCGAGTGCCGCCAACTCGCTAAAGGGGTTTATTAAAGACTTAATACGGTCTCGGCGAGTATGCATAAGGAAGTAAACTCCAACTAATTAATGCTCAAATTTATTGTCAGAAACTTCATCGTTCTTCTCCGAAAGTTTCACTTGCACGTATAAACTTACATGCTGGATAGTGCCGATCTATTTTAACGTATTTCACGAATTTTAATCCGAAGTCATTTTGCTTGAAGTTGATCAAATTATTTCAGTATTGAGGATCTACTTAGAGTAGATGGATAAATAGAAACAAGAACAATCAAAAAAAGGATGAGAAGTACTTGTAAAGTTTCGAAACGTGGAGGAATAGGCTTAAGGTAAAGTGGAAAAATAGAATTAGAACGGATGGAGCACTGTTGAGAATAGGAGAGGAAAGAAAACTGCTGAGGGAAATCAAAAAGAAGAAGACAGCTTGGGTGTGATATATACTACGCCAAAATTGCCTACTTAAGAGAATTATTAAAGGAAAAATACAAGGAAGAGGAAAAAGAAGAATGGGAGCGCTCGATTACATAAAAAATGGCTGAAGTTACAGGCAAATGAAAGAAGATGATCAGGACTGAATATGATGGAGGGAATGCTGTTGAAACCTGTTCAAGACGGATTTCACTAAGAAGAAGAAAAGGAGATAGAGTAGCGAAAATTGCGACATGAATGGGATTTGAACCCAAGTCTCCCGCTTCCCTTACAGGTATTTTAACTATCAAACCGCGTAGTTTAGTGGTTATAATATCTGCCCGGAAAGCGGTAGAGACCTGTGTTCGATTCCCAGTCATGTCTTTTTCGTATACATGGCTATCTTCCGTTTACGTTTCTCCTTAGATTGAGCGGCACAAGTTTAAGTATTAAGAAAACTATCCTGTCCTTAATATACCTAACCCTGTGTCTTTTAAGACTAAATTTATTCTAAACGCAACATAAATCATTATAACAATTATTATCGTTACAACCATTTTTGTACACCCTTTATATGACACCTCATAAGCCATTGCCTCGTCGTCTCTCTCATCAGCACTGCGCCGTGTATATCTCTTACTTATGCTACTTACATACATAATTATACACACCAAATACTTATGCATATGCATTTGTAAATACAATAATATTATGGACCTTTTACTGGTATGGAATAACTGAATCCAGTTTACAGATATTTTGATTGCATTTTACACAAATACACGAAACAAAATTGAGTAGTAATTAATAGTTTGGAATATACACAAATTGTAGATGAATAATTATAGTGTGTATTACTGTAAGACTCAATTCAGAAGGAATTGACGATAAATAATTCCTCATTCCCGGAGGTAGACAACATAAAAGCAAATACGCTCTCATCTAATGGAAAATGTTATCCTTACAGTAAATGGTGGGAATTTAGCTTCTTGCATGGAAATGGGCCATTTACATTTATTTTCTGTTGCCTTCGCCATTAGCGTTTGTGTATTTTTAATACCATGATTAAACTTGTGCGGTATTTTCTGTTTGGATCTTTTAGTAACTCAACTCACTTAACTCACAGCAGAGATAAACCTACTTATGGTGCAACTTCTTTCGAATGAGCACTGCTTCAAAAAACATCAAAAACTTCTTATAGAGGTTAAAAGTATCTCATTTCCGAAGAGGGCAGCGACAGAAACCTGCACCAAAGTCTTGCAGAACAAGACTGTGATGAAAATGTAAGATACATGTTAAAATTGCTCCTTTGTAACATATTATGTTACATATATTTATATTTAATGTTCCAAGGCTAATTTCCACTTAAATATATAACATTGGTCTACTCCCTCTTAACCCAAAGGTTGTAAATTAAATCTTAAACCAGAAGAATAAAAACATAAACTTAGTCAAAAACAACATGGTCAAAAAAATTTTAGGAAGCACAAAAGACAAACCAGAAGTTCATGTGGAATTTATCAAATCACTTGTTCTACATGCGGCATTAAATATAAAGGAAAAGCATACCGAATAATATTAACTGAATTTAAGGATCACTTAGCTCACTTTAAATGTTCTCTTTTCCAAGATTCAAATTTCGTTAAAAAATATCCATGAAAAGATATCAAACTTATTTTTACGCTTTACAAAATATTAGTACATATTTATAAAAACAGAAAGTGTTTCATAGACGCATATCTAGATTTTATAAGGCGTTATATAAACTCTTGGAATTAAACTATAAACTACTTCATATTTCGCTCTAAATTCTTTCCCAGACTTGGATCTCCTTTAGGTGATTCCGATTACAGTCATGCTCTGCAAGACTATCTCGCAGGATACTGATGATGTCTATCTTGGAGATGAAATGCTTTGAACTTTTACAAAAAGTTTTCGATGGCTTTTGAAGTAAGCCTCTTTCAAATGCCTCTTAGAAGTTTTTGAAGTTACGATGGAAATGAAACATGAATAAGGAATTAACATTTAAATTTCGACAGAGCAGTTTCGTTGCCCTCAGAATCCTTTGGCAAAGAAAATTATTTAATACAATTTAAATTTATTTTTAAACTTATTCCATTTATTTAATATTTAACAGCTGATGGAATACTTCTATCCGTTAGGAAAGTTAGAAAGTGAAAGTTTTTACACGATATACTCCTTGTAAATCTCCGATAAATAGTCTTATCTATATATATAAAAATGAATGTGTGTCTGTCTGTACTCGATAGATTCAAAAACCATACATCCTATCGTCTTGAAAATTTGGGAAATTATTTGGCATATCCCCGGGAAGGTTTTTGATTTTTCTTTTAAATCGGAGTTCTCAGTTCGACTCCAGAAGGGAAAAACTGTTCCCATAAGAAATACATGTAAAATTCGATTTTATCACTTGCATGCTTCCTTTCTTTTGCAAAATTAAATTAGAAATAACAAACGTGTGGATTTAAAAGTAGCACCAAAAGAAGGGAAATTGAATAAAGTTTCTTACTTTGGTCATGAAATATAGTTTACGATCAGAAATTACGAGACGTTGAATAATTAGATGATAATTTTGATGAATTTTGAGGCTATAAACAAACTATTTCTCAGTTACGACGAATGCGATTGTTGAATTTTCTCATAAGAACACATTGAGAATTTATTCCAGTATTCAAATGATGTTTGTTTATAGCAACGTAAATATTTACGTATATTATCGTGGATTAAACGGTTTTTGATATTTAATGAAAATGATATTTTGATAAATTCAAGAGATTGTATGTACTGCACAATTTGGTGAGTGGATGAAGTTACCGACTTTGATAACAAATGTCATCTATTTTCAACATTTCAATTTATTTTATTTCTTTGACGAGACTGAGTTTCATTTTTAGGTCTTCTTCAGTTGAATATGTGTTCTCTTAGAGATTTGCGGGATGCGAAGTGTAGAGTAGCACATAATTTGGCATATCTTACTCTGAACTGAAAAGGTACAGTGATAATATATTTTCTTATATACCGAATGAAAGTAATGTGGATAGTATATATGATTTCATTATAACAGCCTTGCAACGCGAATAGCTGCCTGCCATTCAAATTGCGAATGGATTTTCTACGGGAAAAATAGAAGTACGATACATAAATTGATCCCATTTGTGCATTTATGAATAACATAATTGAGGCAACCATTTTAAATGGAAAACACCAAGGGGAACATGTACTACTACCACGCATTCCCATGATACCAACAGATACTGCATTTGAATTCAAACGTCTACAGTTTCCTGTACGACTAGCCTTTGCAATGACCATTAACAAAGCACAGGGACAATCATTACAAATATGTGGATTGAATTTGATAAATCCATGTTTCTTACATGGACAGCTGTACGTTGGGTGTTCACGAGTTGGAAAACCATCAAATTTATTTTTTCTTGCACCAGATAGGAAAACAAAAAATGTTGTATATTTACAAGCACTACTAAGATAAAGTTCACCATCAATCATCAAATATCATTAATTTCATGATGATATTTAATAATTATAAAATTATTGTTCCATTGAAATTCGTTTGCAATATTGTTTAATATCACAAGTGAAGAAGAATGTTTATTCTACCATCAACTATGTATATCTATGTTTTGTACATATGTTATATTCAAATGACATATATGTAGGGTTAATTTTATTGTTAATTTTCATTTTGATGTATTGTATAAATTTGATCATTAATAAATTATGTTTGAGTTATCAAAACTGCCTTTTTGTTCAAATACAACAACGTGTGAACGGGTACAGCTAGTCTTTGTTATAAATTTGATAAATAATTTCTAAGAAATCAGTAGTTCCAAAGATTATTTAGAGTTCAATTTGTGTATACGATTTATTTAAAGGAGCTCTTTTCACATTCCATATTTTAGTTAAGAATTTGCAATATAACATTATAGCCATATAATTAATATAACATTCCAATTATTTGTAAAGACCAGAAGATGGCTGCAAGGCTAAACCGGTTGACATAAAAAACATCTCGTGGAAAATACGAAGTTCCTTTTCTTATTTATAAAAAGGCGTTCTTCTAAGTACGGTAAAATCATATCTAATACATCTCCAAATACAATAACATAAGTAATATTAACATCTTTCTACTATCAAAGATTTTCTCTTAACTTCATTTCCAGAAGATATGGCAGTAATTAAGCCCGGAATACATAAAGGCTGCATTTATACGCCGCTGTGTATTCAATACGATGACAGGACAGATATGACTTACGGATACGTCTCAGAAAGGAAATGAAAACGGGACGAATCCCAGCCAGGACGCTGCAGCTCCTCGAGAAAGATGAAGCGAGATGATGGAGCGCATATTGAGTACTGATGAAGAAAGAAAACACGATCGATAATCCGTGTGAATGGCTGCCAGAAGCGGTGTAAGGCTCACCCATCGCTCCTTTGCATTGTTAATGAGGAAATTTCTGCAAGTTTAAAGTGCGCGAAACATCAAAAGTTTTCTCACGGAACGTAAATGATAACCTTTCCCCCCTCTCACCTCTGGCCCAAGTTTTAATGCGTGCCGTAAGGACGTGTTAAGGGAAATACAGTTCTCAATCGATCAATGTCACCGGCGGGGAAACTCTGAGCCCCTGAGCAGTTTACCTCACGCTCTATCTGCATGCAAGGCGGGTTATATAAGATTCAGGATAGAAAGTGAAATTGAGAAAGGAGAAACGAAAGGGTCTGTTTTTAGGGAGTTAATGGAATTTGTTATTTATCTTCTCTCCATCTCTTTGTATCTACATATTTGATATGTTGTCTATTTGCTATTCTCGGCGAAGGAAGGAATGTATGCTAACGCCTAAGCGGCTTTCTTCGTGAGGGTGCTTTGGATGGCTTTGTAATCCTTGCAGACGCACCTTGAGTGCACGTCCTGCGCTTGGATGGCTTAGCAAGTATTCAGGTTGACGCTCCAATGGAAATATACATTATCATAAAGTGGAAATATTATAATCCGCTACTTTCGGTGAGACAAAAATTTGTAGCTGTACCAAAATTTAAAAATTCAAGGCTTTGATCAACTGCATTGGCAGTAACTTTGTTAGTTCACGTTAGTCAAAAATTATCAAAATTTTTGAAAAAGGCTCTGCATTATTATTGCATAAACAAATTTCAACGCGAATGCTTTGGATACAATTAAAAAACTCATTTAAAAAAGTCTACAGAACAGAGTGATAACATCGTGCTAGTTTTTTTTAGTACTCGATAGATTAATAAAGAGCTGTTCCCAAGTTTTCCTTACTCCATTTTATTTTGTTTCGTTGTCCTATTTTCATTCATTACATTTCATTGAAAATTGTATTACGGTGATATCTAGCCAAATTAGAATCAAAATATAAATCAATTCATTTTCTTAGTTTTGATTTTAATGCCGGTTAACAAACTTCTCCGACCTTTTCATCAAATAAACTCAGGATATTCTAATCTTCCAAAACTCCATGCTCATACCTATATCTATAACTCCATTTAACGCTTTAAGCCTAAATAATCTGCTCAAAACTCAAATTCAAATTTTAAATTTGTTATGTAAAGTGCATTCACTGCAAAATGGTTGCAGAACTGTATATGAATCTTTGAATAAATAAACAAATATATTCCAACAATATCATTGTTTGGAACGAATCAATGGTTATTCAAATATGTATCAGTAATGAAACATAAATGTGCATTGCAAATCCTAATTCCAACACTGCCGACTTAATAAAATGCATAATACGTAGTCACGACTTTTTTGTGGTATTAAAAATAGCTGAAGTCATTGTGAGGAGATTTATTATGTTAACAAAGGTAAGAACTTATAAAGTTGCGTAATGTTTTAAGGCATTACTCAAGTAGTACTTACGCATATTTCACTCGTGTAATTAGCAAAAATTATTGAAATTGGCACGGGGAGGGATATCCCTTCTCTGCAACGCACTGTGTGCATGATCGACTGCACTGATATTAAGGTACAGCTGAGGAATCAAAATTGTACCTGTTCGAAGTGAGGCCTATATGGAATAGCCGATTCGATTCAATTATGCACCGCTTGTGTAAATACGGGATCTATTTGGATGGGTATTTGCGGGTCAAGGAGCCGCTAAATGAAATGTGGCGCACAATGGTAGAACACAGGGCGTCCCTCAACCCTACGCAAACGTATAATTAATTATAGTTGGGATCCATACCCATAGTGTACACCATTCCGTATACCGATATTTTCAAAAGACACCATAAATTGAAAAATGTCTTCTCCAGCAGTTCATTTCTAGGATTAATTAACAATTTTTTCGTCAACCAAGTTAGTATTGCTTCTGCGCCATTATTGATGGATTTTTACAACAAACAACTCCGTAGTATAGTACCGTAATACAGTAATGCTTTTAAAATTTGATATAATCATTGTTGTAAGTTCACTATCCTCCACTATGACACAATTCTGTTTCTACAAATATTTTTACATCTGAGATATCAAAATATTCATTTTATACTCATGTACAGTATCGTAATACAGTAATGATTTTAAATTCTATTTACTATTTGTTGTTAGCTCCTCATGATCCAGTCTAACACAACTTTGTTTCTACAAATGATTTTACAACTGACATGCCTAAATATTTATTTTACGCTCATATGTTGCCTTATTTGCACTCATGCCATACGCTAAATAAATAATAATACAAAATACCATCTATGAATTCTTTTTTAAATGAGTTTTTCCTACAAAAGCGCCCATTTGGTACTCCGAGCCTTATGACTACTTCCACCGCATTTGCAAATGCAGCTTTATAACATGGAATTTGGCCGACTGCATGGTATACAATGTGTACAACAATTTCGCTTGAGATAAAAAAATGAATTACAATAACGTTGCGCGTATCCCGAGAGGCCACTCGAACGGAAATAACGCAATTTCGCTATCCATTAACATGTTTAATGCAAACACTCGGGACTCGAAAAAACCTTACATTTTCGAAGAGTGCAGCAGCCCCGCTGTATGAATGACGTCCAATTTGGAAAAAACGCCCGTGTATTTCCGTTTCGTTTTGTCAATTTACGGGATTTTCGGGTGACACTGAAGAGATTAAAGGGAAAATTAGGATGATTCTTGTGAGTCAAAGGCTTGAATTTTGGTACACGTGTTAGGGCACTCTAATCCGCGGGCTTGCGAAGGAAAGACGTTTCCGTGTTTATTTTTAAGGGCACGAAAAACTTGCGCCTAGATTAGTGTCGGGATTACTCTAGGCGACAAAAATGCGAGCTTTGCAGGGAGCTGAAGATGAAAATTTGGTCGTTCCACAGGGGAAAACATCCTTATTCGAGACAAACGCCGCGTACTTTTTAAAATACTATTTACGGTATGCGAGAGAGGGGCAAAATATGACAAATCTCAATGAGCGCTTGGAAAATTCATCTCTGTATAAAAGTGGCTCAAATGCTTAGGAATTATGAGTTATTACTATGTTCTTTGATACGTCGAGGCTTAAAGTGCGCCGGAGTTTATAAACACTGTAATGGAAAACTCTCGTAAATAATTAGCCATATTAATAAGAAATAATATTGACGATTATAGTGAAGAATTAATATTAAAATTTCCAATATCAATCAAACATTTTGCACCGCCATTTGACGAAACAATTAATGTGAACTGTCATGACCTCAACTTATTAAGGAAAACTTCATAAAATTAGGTGAGGTATTGTGGAAATCCATAATAAAAAGTCTTAATGAATCTTATTTTCCGTAGGTTTTTTAATTAAAAGAAACACGACCGGTTTCTAGGAGTAATCGTCATCATCTGGTAATTAACATCATCCAGATGACTATCGTTCGTCAAAACCGGTCGTGTTTCGGTTAGTTAAAAAAACAGTGGAAAAAGTATTTAAGTCAAGTTATTAAGATTCTTTTTAATGTAGTAATTTTTCGGCAGTGCGAAACATGAAAGCTCAAATTTGAGTATGGGTAAACATATTCATCCTTGCTAAAGGGTAAAAGCTGATTTTTCAAAATTGTCGAAACTTTCAAATGAACCCGAATATCCCACACGCCAGTCTGTTGCTTTTGATTACAGTTTCCCGAATGGCATATTAGAATGTTGTGGATGGATAGCTTAAATGGATAAAGCACCCAACCGGAAATAGGGAGACCCGGGATCGAGCATCATTCCATTTTTTTTATACCCGTTCTTCCCCGGGAATATATATCCTTTATCCGAGGAAACGTTACTTTTCTTAAAAAAATGTATCCTATACTTATCTAAATTTTGGATTATATTTGGTAAAAGAGAAAAACATCAATAGTTTATGGGGAATGTTCGATGAAAATTGAGTAGGTTAATAGAATATTTTATTTATGATTGTGATTTCAGATTTCATGCATACATACACAGTATCCCTAAATTAAACTTTTTATGTTTTGAAACCCGTACGCTATCGGAATCTCTTATTTACGCGGAGATAAAATATGGAGATTAAAGTTAAAAACAAAAGCTCAAAAGAGAGATACAGGATCGACGGCAACATCAAATGAAATTAATGCACAACGCGCCTAAACGTGAGTTGTGGATTGATTGTTAGGGTTGTCATGTAAATCTCTATTAGCTCAAAGCTCAAAATGAACAAAACTCTAACCTAAATATCGTGCGAGAACGTTATGAACTAGCGCGACCCAAAACTGGTATCACAATTTACGAACCGGGAACAAAGTTTCACGTGAGCTTTATTTAATTTCGGAACATTTCTCATTTGAAGCATTAAATGAGGATACAGTTGATATACTAACTCGGCAGTGCATCATAATCCGTGCTTAGTTAATTAATAAATTAGCGAGAATCAACTGCATCAAACATTCGCGTTCTTTGATTCGGATTTGAAAAGATAAAAGGACCGGTGAGATGACAGAGAAGGGCCATGGCTTTATTTCTGCTCACATCTTAGAAAGAGCAGTTCATCCTGATCTCAGCATGCGTCAAAACTTTTCCACTCCGGACTTTCTAGTTACACTAATAGCACTGAGGTCCGAGCCTCTGCAGAATTATGGGAAACTTTTAGCCGGAGTTTTTTTTAATAATGCTAAATGACATGAAAAAATTATGCCATGTGGAGGAAATTCGCAACAGCTTTTTAAAAAAGAAGCTGAAAAATTCATGTCGGAGGAAGTTTGACTCCTCCCTTATTCCCTACTTTGCTTGCTAAATGGAACTGCGCTACTCCAACGCCGTTGTCTCGTTTTGAGTTCCATGTTAAAACGCGGCGTTTCTTGAGATAGAAGTCGTTCGGATCTATGTTGACGAGAATCAGAAGTTTTTTGAGGTTGCCCACGCTTTTATCTCATCATTTTTAATGAAATACTAAATTGCGGGTAAATCTCATATAATTTTTATGTATTACTCCAGGTACTTGGTACTTGGAAAGAGAATTTCAATTTACCTTGAGTGAGGTCACCAATCACACCTCAGGGAAAATTACATATTAAATAAATGAAGAAAAAATAAAGTAAGAAAAAATATTTTTGTATCGGCTAACTTAAAAAATGTTCTTTTAAATAAACAACACTCTCTAAACCAATTCTCGTTTTTTCATATCTCTCCATGTAATAAAAATGAAAATTCACCAATCATGTTTCCATGTTAATATCTATAATATTTTATCAATTCCTTATTATCAAGATTCGTAGCGGACACCAAATTAAACAAATTAAATCGAACTTATGAATAATGATGCACAAATCAATGTTTCTACTCTAACTGATTAACGCAGTATATCTAAAAATACATGAACATATTATCTGCAATAATTTTTCGGTTGCTACAGTTTACGTAGTTCAACCTAAATTTTTATGAATGTGCCAAATTCTCAAAAACTTGCCTTCTTTTTCCGGCACCTTACGCTTAAATCTATTTTCATTTAATTGCAAAAATATTCCAACATTCCTCAACTTTGCTTCACGATAAATCTAATAAGATTTTCGATTCAAATCAAATTAAAATTATTCCAATTTGATTGGTTAGGTTACTCATATACATAGAACACAGTCTATTCTAGTTCATTTATAAAAAATTGCCGCTATTATCTTTCTGTCAAACAACAAGAGAAATATAAATAACACCATTGAACAGTTTTAGAAGTCATTAATTATCTACCAGTGGTATTACATAGGGTAGAGTGTTCGGATGGCTTCTGTGGTATTGAGCATTAAAGAGCTAATCATCATGTATTTTTAACTAAATTAAAGGATTACATTTACAAGCGCGGCATGATAAAATGCATCAAAAACTGATTTAAGGACAGCAGGAGAAGGGTGGGCAGAAACGAAATGAATTGCGGTTGATTCTTTATTTACCACTTCAATCAATCGCATCAGGTTCATTTTGGGTTACAAGGTGATTTATGTTATTAAATTTCGAAAAAAAACCATAGTAAATGACAATAAACGAGAGCGTAGCGGCTACATATCAAATTTGCAAACTTACGCTTCAAGGCCAATTTTAATATAGTATTCGGAGATTGATTACAAAAACCAATATCTCTAATTTTAGCGGAAAGAAGAGGGGCAAACTAAAAGCAGACTTTTACAGTCATGAAGACCACAAATCGATGTTAGTAATCTCCCATTTTATTTGATTTCATATAATTATGGACAATATGCGAATAAGGCTAAATCAATCAATTATGAAAACATCTCTTTTGGAGCTTCACGATTCTGCTTCAGGGAAAACTCGCCTAAACTAAAACGAACTAACCCTGTCTTTATTTAATGCTTTATTGTCTTTATGTCTTTATTGCAAAATTAATCTAAACTGCTAACACATAGAAATGCTCTTGCTGGATTTTTATAGGTTTCTTTGTTTGATTTAATTTATGGCTGCGACCAAATAATAAATCCACAAACTCAACGCATTATAATTTCGCGATGAAAATTTTATAAAATTCGAAAAATTAAAATCACTGCTTCGGAAAGGTGAAATAGCTATCATAATTGTGTAATCTTATTGCATATCGTATGAAATTCCCGTAATCGAAACACGTTCAAACAGCAATTTTACATGATTGTGTCCTAATTAAACACGTAGTGACCCAGAGACGATGGAGAACAACAATTTGACAAAGTGAGTGAGCCATACATCATACGAAGATAAGGAACAGCAATCGGAGTTGAATACTAATTTGCGAATTTCAACATTCACGGCGGTATCTGCAACGCATCCGTCTTGAATGTTGAGCCGCTGGTGAAATGGAAATGTCACCGTGCAGTGGTTGCGACAAAAGAGTACATAAATGTAAGAAAAATCGCATACTGTTATGTATATTAAATAACAATTATAATAGTAATACCTAGTGCCGGTCTTTTGTGAAAACATTATTATAATAAAAATATGGATTAATGATGATTTGTACTTTAATTAGCGGCCTATTAGCATCACTAAAGGATAAACAGAAGCGAAAAATAATGAAGTGGTTGTTGCTCGAACCCAAGTCCTACTTGCAGGAAAGGCGTTCAAGCCAAAAAACTACCACGCCGCGTTCATTTCAATTCCGTGAGATCTCGGTTCGAATCCAGTAATTTAGCCATCTTCATTTATTTTGGTGATAAAGCGGCTTGCTAACAGAAGTGAAACTGACACGCCATGGTAGTAAATTGTTTAAAATATGTTCCCGGAAAGTAGAAGACCTGGGTTCGGGTCCTAGTAATATCGCTATTTTTCACTTCTGTTCGTTCTTAGGTTTTTCAAGTATACGCCAATAAGTGCCAAATTTGCACATTTCCCGCATCCTATTTTTATTAATAAAAAATCTAACGAAACTACTGTGGATGCATTAGTATCAGTGTGTGTGTATTGCTGTATTCGACGAAACTTATTCTAAGTAATGTGTAAGCGTAGATGCTAATTTATACTCTGAATACGACCGATAACTGTTTTTATTTATGTGTCAGAAGGTAAGTAGGAACACTGTGACAATCAGGAAAAAGAATGAACACAGTGGCTCACTCATTCACAGAAGAAAAACCATAAAAATTCGCAAAAGTCGGGAAAGAATCGACAGACGTAATTAGCAAATGCTCGAGTTAATAAAAGCTCCCTCTCATTTCACCCCCGGATTATGCTATGCTATGACATCCATATTGATGAGGACTATTTAGGAGCATCTTTTTCCCTCTTTGGTCGCGCGAGATTTTCAACAAAACCGATTTAACTCAATCGCGCATACAATAGCGAAAGTGTCATCCGAAAACAAAATTTGGGCGATAGAAAAATTCGCTGAACTAACACCGGCGCAGTATATACGCGTTCGATTTTTAATTTCACGGGTGAGGAGAGTAAAAGATTAAAACGTTCATCCATAAAACATGAGCTTCTCCTCCTACCCCTCGAAAGCGAAAATAACGCTTGCAATATTTACAGAGGGCATTTTGTATTTTTTTCCGTAGTACATTTTTTAGGATGTACTGTTATTTATGCGTTTCTGTGATGTTTAAGTCCTGAGCTAAAATATATTTATAATCGCATCGCATATCATCTTTAAAACTTTATACTTAGTTTTATGGACAATATTTTATTAATCCTATAAATTAGTATTTGCAATACTGGTTATTCTAGTAACTCCTTCATATCCACTACTCTATTGCCATTTCAATTTTGCAACTATTTTCTAGTAATCTTACTATCTACTATATTCTTCGACATTATGCAAACATTTATATTGATTCATTTTTATGAATTTGTATGTGAGTTGTCTTGTTTGTCTTTCAGATCTCTCTTAACCTGCTTTCCACAAGAATTTACTTAAATATCAGAAGGTTTTGCAGGTTTTTTACACACCCCTTCTTGCGGGTGTTTTCCTGCTGCGGTGCATATTTTCCCAAAAGAAAACTTAAATATTTAAACTGACAACAAATTTTCTACTGTGTACTTTTAAGCTCTTTTTTCCTAAGTTAAACCTTAGGTTTTTAAACCCGCAACGTAGTTTTCTTCTGTGCACTTTCTTCCTAGCTATCTAATTATTTAAAATTTATGTGACAAAGAGTTGGATGTAAGAAGAGACTTAAAAGTCACAATCTCGCCCTAATAAAAGTGGTTTATGATTATTATCATTATTATAATATACAGGTTTTACCTTATTGTAATATGTAACTGTAATGCATTTGTAGTGCATGTTACAATATGAAGTGCAATGTTAACATTTTTCACTATGTAAGGTTGCACCTTGAAATATGATTTAACTTAGATGTTTTCATAATTTAAAAAATTGTTTGCTAACGGACTATCAAATATGTTATTCAATTAATTTTACCCAAAAGGAGTTTTGTAAAGAAAGAAAATTTGGAACACGACTGTTTAAGCAATAAAGGTTAATCATCTCAAATAGCCGTGTTTGTCGGCGTTCCTCGTCCTATTCACTGGTATTCCAGAGAAAATAAGAGAGGAGTGAAGTGAGGAAGATTGAAGTGCGGCGTAAATGAGACGAGGAACACAGAAAAAGACGACTATTGGAGATTTTAAACCCTTAACAAAAATAGTGTGCAAATGGCTAACATTTTTCTGCACTATAATATTCTGACCACTGAGTGAGGAGACTAGACTTTGAATGTTCCCAAATATATTAATATAGCTATATATTAATAATATTATGTTGTCTTATAGAATATTAAAAATTAATATTAAGATATATATTTTTGGGCTTAGCTACTGTAGCCTCTTATCGATGAAGTCCTTCTAATCTCTCTATTGAACTACACCGACGCAACATTATCTTATATTTATATTAATAATACTATATTACAGAACGTACAAAGTCTAGTCTCCTCATTGAGTTGCCATGGCGTTCCACGAAGCCCAGCCTCCTCGTATTAATTTTATAATATTCTAATTCGATAAATAAACTTCATGATTAAGAAATTATTATTTTTCTAAAATCAACAATCGGTCACTAAGAGGATCGCTATCGGAGAAAGGGCGCGCAATTTTAATCAACGCATCCGTTTATATTAGCGATTTCATCCGCGTGTGAAAGTGACGTGATAAGGGCCCTGCTCATCTTGTCATTTTTCATCTCCGGCGACGCGTCGGGGCGGGTCCCTGCAACAAGCGCCCGCTTCACGCGTCGGGTGCAAAAAACTCCGCAAAATATTTCGCCCGGGAACGTCGATGGGGGTACCGCGTGTATAACGGAACGCCGTGGGGGTAGGAATCGGTTATTTTGGCTGAATTAAAAAAGTTTAATGCCCGACTTAATTCGAATGCGATTACAACGGATTAAGCGGGCCCCGCTCGATCTAAACTAGGGTCGGAGGTCGGAATCAGCCAGATGGATGATTTGATTTTGCTCGACAAGGAAATAAGTAGGATATTTCGGGTTCGATTTAAAATCGATGAGGAGCGGAGCGGAATGGCGAATTTAGGAGAGCGGAGGCATACGGTACCAAAGCGATCCGCAAAAAAATCGGAATGAATATTTATTAAATGCTGACCCGAACTTAATCCAATCAAGCGAATCTCTCGTGTTTTCCTTGTCATCTCGACCCACGTAATTGAACGCTTAATAACCTCAAAAAGAAAATCGGGGAGAGATTTGTTGAGGTCAAAAGTGCGAGAGAAATATTTTTTCCGGAATCAGATTTGGAGGATGCTCGAACTAAATGATGTAATGCAAAGGCAAAGGATGAGAGAAAGTATTACCTGTGCGTCGTTAAATCCTTTAAAATATTCCCGGGCTTTCTCACATTGTGGCGAAGCTCCGACATGAGAGCAAGATTAATAGTGAGAGCGATGTCCAAATTACGATAAAAAATATAATTGATTATTAGGGTTGAAAATACGCCCAGGAAGATTTCCTTGACACGTTATCTGCAATGGTTCAATTTTATTTATGGATGTTAATGAACATAGCACTAGAAAATGTACTTACAAGTTATTGCCTGTTTACATGTTAAACAAGTCAAGTACTACCTTTCGAATTCTTTAATAAACTGAGTTAGCCGTTTGAATAAATTCAGACTACTATGAGAAATATGTTAAAAATAAAATTTGAACTATGAACCTTCACACTCACATGCAAATTCTAAATGTTCGCCGAATCATAAGTGCTTTGGTAATCTGCTACGTAGCACATCAACTAAAAAAATCTTTATTCAAAGTTATTGAAGTGAAACAGCGGGTTATTTGCTAAGTTTTGGAAAACAGATAAAATTACAGCTACTGTAAAGGAGGACTCAGCAAAAGTAGAACATATGAAGTTCTGTCTTAAAATAGATGCTGGAGTGACCAAAATACCCTGCGGGAATAAAGAAGGGTAAAAGAATTTGGTATAACGGCTGATGATAATGTAAATCTTTTCAATCATTAACATCGCCATAAATTGTCTTTATGCGTCTTAGCTTGCGTAGATAAATATCTCATTAGCTCTATTTCAGTAAATCTAAAGACGATCTGTTATAGTCAGATTTTATTAAGATTGGAGGTATGCTAGGATAAACAAACACGATGTTTTTTGCTAATACTATTTCCATCAACACCCGAAAAGAATGATTTGGTTCCATAATTTTCGGATGGAAATTAAAAATAGTTGCGGTAATACGATTGATGATAAATACTCAAAGCTGATGATAATAAGATTCTTTCCAATCATTAACAATACCATTAATATTGTCTTTAGATGTCATTGCCTTCGTAGTTGAATATCTCATTAAACCCGACCCCCACTCGACCGGCCTCCAACCCCGACTTCTCATTCTGACTGATTCAGCTTCGATCAATCTCCCAAGACATCAAAATTCCGTCACTTTTCCCCGGCAAAATCCGACGGATCGGCGTAATGCAAAGAAGATCATTACTCGAAACGGAAGGGGAAATCAATATTGTCAGCATCAGACCTCCAGCCTTCAATTGGATTTTTCCCTTGCCTCGGCTTTCTCGGGGTCCATTATGTCACATTTATAAGGGCCCTTCTCCAGACGCCGCGGGCTTCGAAGGCACAGCGAAAACAATAGGCAAGCTTTATAGCAATCTGTCTTCACTCCCCACCGAACCCGATAATCCCCGCTCGCCCCGGGTCGTTTTAACGGTGTGGCACCAGCCACCGCGCTACATTTGTCGAAAATTCTGGGTAGACGCCTCGTGTCTTTTATGAGATAAGACTCCCTTGCAACATGCAGAGAGAGAGGGAAGTGTTCGGGTTGACCGAAAAGGAACCTCCAGATGTTCCATCGACATTTTTCCGCGAGGGAAAAAAACCGCTTCCACGAGGAATCTATATATTCGTGAATCATGTCCCCGATTCGTTCTCCGGAGATGTCTATGTTCCACACGTAATTGCCTTTGCAATTCTGCGGAAGGAGGACGGTTCCATGTTCGAACTCCGTGTTCCGTTTTTTCTACATCGATTGGCATTCGCTATCGAGCGGGCCTTTTTATTCCTTTGGAACTCTCATTGTTACATCTGCGACTGTTCTTTTCCCTTCGCTTTTCGGGCACAAAAGACAGAGGAGGCAAAGGGCTTGCGAGAGAGGAAAAAAGTCGTACCAAGGATTCCACTTTAGGGTCGTTTTTAATGCTCTTTCCCCTGCAATGAGTGTCTAAACGTGTTGGGAATTTTCTGGGAGTTCCTGCAGACAGAAAAAAATACGCCTGACCTTTGAGTTCCCTTCCCATTAGAGATGATTCAGGTTTTATTCATGAGAATATCTCATATTTGATTAACCTAAAAGCGCTTACGCCTTATGCCGACGCCGGATACGCAAGGCCTCCATATAATTGCTTCCTCGATAACTGCAAAAGGAGAATAAGAGAAATGTGCCTTTCCCGTGAGAATCCCGCGCGTATAAAATCCTACTCTTGAATGAACACTGCATTTAACGAGGTACCCTGCGATTTCACGTAACTTTCAAATTAAACATTCACATTAAAAGAGTAACTTAGGTTTATAGTGAAAAAGTACCATTAGTTAGGGAAATAACAGGATTGTAATGTTGTAGCTAGGTAACAACTGTTCAATTATAATGTATAATTTCAGCTTTTGATACAACTTTATTGTAACAATGAGAGGTTGAAATTAGATAGTAGATCATTAGTACTTCCTACATTTATTGTAATGATTTAATTGTTTTAATTGTTGTAGATAGATGTAATATCTATAATTTAAGATTTAAGAAGAGACTTTAAAGTCTCAAACTCGCCCTAATAAAGGACTTTATTATTTTAATTTGAATTATTATTTTTATTGTAAGTAACGTTGCATTTTGTAATTAGTATTTTATACAATACTGTTGCAGTGTATAGAATGGTTATGTGCTAACGAAATTATACAGAAATAATGTAACCATCGTCCTACTAGTCCACCTGTAACATTGAATTGATAAGAATAATGATTATATTTCATTTCTCACAAAAAACTTAATGAAGTAGTTCACTGCAAGAAATAGTTTTTGACAAGAGCCATCTTAGGTGATGTAACGGCTAAAACTTATATACATTTGGGTAGTTTCTCTCCCTTAAAAAGGGTTTTTTGAGAAGGTCTATAGAGCTCTAGAAACCAATTTGATTAATCTAAAAGCGCCTATGCTATATGCATAATGCTTCTATATAATGGTTTCCTCTATATGCAACGACTGTGAAAGGACTGGTCATAGGAAAGAAAATACTCCTCAGTGGAGATATAGAGAGCATTCCATGTGTAAAAATTGACAACTCTCTCTCATTCTTTCAACCCTACCCATATATTTCGCAGGTTTTTCTCACTCTCCTTCTCTTTGTGGGCATTTTCCTTCTATGGAAAGTTTTCTCTGCGATCAAAATAAACAGCTTTTTTATTGGCTCCACAAAACCATTCTTTCTTTCTATATTTCCTTTCTTTTTTCACAAGACTTGTTAAGAAAACTGTACATATTTTTGGTTATATTCTCTTTTGTATATCTGTATAAGACAGATTAAATGGAAGATGCGACTTCCTTGTCCCAAATTCACCCAATTAAGATGTGTATATGTTTGTATGAAACGGGCAAAGTTCGATTCTTACTCGCTTTTCCTTCCGTATTCCGTTCTGTATTCGTGGAAGACTTTGGATATCGCCCCATGAGGCACATTCATTCTAAAACTCTTTTCTGCATTAACACCGACTAATTAATCCTAGATACCAATTAAGTTCTCCGCACGCCTTTTATTTCAGATAGAGAGAAAAACGTAGCAAAGAAGTACATCTCATTTCTGTTTGGGAGTAAATATTAAAATATACATGAGTTGGTACTCCTTTGAAAGGCAAGTATCTAACTTTCCTTTGAACCCTTGGTTACGACTCTCGGGCCAACGCAGGGCTCTCTGACGCAGAAGAAAGGCGCATTCCCATATTCGGATACAAAACTTCCGCAAAACGAAAAGAGAGAAATTTTTGCATGCATGAAAGAATCGCTAATGGGTGCAGTATTCTCAAAAGATACATATAATAAATAATTTGAACAGGTATCTTATTCTATCGGGCGACTCAAATTGGAATTTAGGATGGTGTTTCATAATTCTGACCTTATTTTGCACTTGACCACGGCCTAAAGGAGGGTTTCCAAGGGGCTTCCCTTCCCTCTTGGGCGAGTGCCAACGGGATAATGTGTCCCCCTCTCACTTTCCTAATATTAAGGACACGGTATTCATCTGGGAAATTCAGAACGTTAAGTGAGAATGATTTCTTTGTTCTAAATATTACGACTGTTTTTAGGATCGTTAGTGTTTCAGGTTGAGTGTCCCCAATCCTAAATTCGTAAGTACGAAATACTCCAAAACCTTCGATCCGTACCGGAAGGAGGGAGACGAATAAATTTACTATACAGAAAAAATAGGATAAGAGAATTGTAAGGAGAAAATGTATATTATAAATGGATCCAATGCGATGTCTTTTATCTTCAGCGAATTCCGTGCTTGGCCACGCTAGCGTAGTGGTTAGCATATTATCCTAGCCAAGCTAAGGTCCCGGGTTCGATCCCTGGTTAGATTATGGTCATGGAATAATTTAGAGGGATCTCATTCGACTAGTATTATACAAATGAATAGCTCCGTTACCCCCATTGGATTTTCTATATTTACAATCTCTTTTGTTTACTTCTATTCATGTTTTATGCAAAAATACAAATGTCTGTCTTTCCCTGTGTACTCTCTTCAATTTTACTATATCATATAGTATGTGATCAAGAAAATAAAAAATGACGAACCAACCGTTTTGAATTAAGGATACTCAACCTATTTTATATTTTCATGTTTACACATTACTTTTTAATAGTGAGAATACATTCGCAGCTGATATAATAATATGCTAATTACGTATGATTTTGTCCCAACCACTTTGAATTATGAATACTCAACCTGTTTTATATTTTCATTTGCCGACCTAATTACATTTCAATTCTGGGAATATTTTTATAGCTGAAATAATATTATAAAAATATGCTAATTGCGTATGATTTTGTCCCAGTTCGAATTAAGTTTGAACTAAGGATACTCAAACTGTTCCATATTTCCATAACCTAGCACTTAATACTAGTTAATACTGGTACTACTTTTATAGCTGGTACAATTATATAATAATATGCCAATTTCTTATGTTTTTGTTATCGCTAATATTGATGTTGCAAAATTCTTTTAGTCACTGACTTCTCGAAACCTTATTCTCTCATCTATTAGTTAACCAATCCGTAGTCTATTATATAATAATTGAAGTAAAATATTTAGAAATACAAAACTGTTCCTTTCTACTTCCGTTAGCTTCCCATCTGCCCAATCATTCCCTTAACCCTTCCGAAACGCAGTGAAATTGGAAAGAATGTTATTGGAAGTTGAATCTGGGTTGGCCGCTCTCCACTAATTGCCCCCGAAATTTTGGAATCCAAATTAATGACTCCCCGAAAATATTTCGTTTTTAAAACCGTCTTATCTCCTTCATTATTTTTCATGAAAATCCAATCAGAGGATATCCCAGGTAATGCTCGTCTTTCATATACTTTTAATCCGCTATATTGATGGCTCCCGCGATGACGGCAAAAACCGCTCTTCGGGTTATCTCGGCATGATTTTCCAATTTCCATTAAATTCTAATTAGTCCCTCAGGAGTGAGTCTAAAGATTCCGGGGAGAAACTTCCTCAAGAGATAAACGCTTTTACAAAAAGATGGATCACTTTCTAACCTGTGATATAAAAGGAGCACCGGCAATATTTCAGAGTGGAATCGTTTAGTTTCAAAGGCTGCCTGGGAAAGTGTGACTTAATGTATAGTAGGTGAAGAGCGTATTAGAAGATAGATATTGAATGTTTAATTGAATAACTAAAATAACTTTATAAAGAAATTCAAAAAATATATCACTAAAGGCTGATTATTATATTGAAAATATAGAGGAAGCTGATGTATTATATTAAAATTTGTTTTATAATATATTTAAAAATAGGTTTTGCTACCATATCCTAAATATTTTTATTTTGGTACAGGATATAGAAAAAACGTATTGTTTTATCCATTTTGTCTCAGCTAAAAAGCTACAGGTTTGAGTGATGCTAAATAATAGCATCGACTAAGATCTCTCCTTACGGAATGCTACGGAAAGGATTACTCGTAGAGTCACTTTGCTTCACTTAAGTGGAATGGACTCGCTTATAGCATTCTGGGACCGTGAGAAAGCCTAGGTCAAACTACCTTAATCCTCATTTCATCTAGTCCATTTCATGCACCTCACCAAAGCTTTTATTAGCTAATGGTGGGGGAATCAAGTTCAAATCAGCCTTCACAGGCTGAAGACTGTACAGACAATATTAATATGATACTAAAGTCAACAAGCTATTTTCGTTTGAAAATTTTCTCTCCGTAAATGCAATTCTTTTTTCCTTTCAGGTATTTAGATGCTGGAGATTGTTGTGAAATATCGGATTGAGTTTGAAATTTTGATAATATTTTTGCAATTGTTTTAGTGTAATGATAGTCGATCTGAGAAAATAATATGTGGGTTAGCAAGGAACAAAGTAAACAATGTAAAAATGAATAAACTCTAATTATGGGATAGTTGTGATATTATTGTGGATCCTACGAGGATACTGCATAAATTAAGCCTTTTTGTTGTATTTGTGTATATTTTAATAGTTTTTGTGAATAGAGTGATGTTATTTCGGAATTTTAATCTGTAGGATACTTTCTAATGTGAGAGATTGTGGAGTGTGTTTGTACAGAGTGGTTGGACGATGGTTGAGGCCTCGACCTCACGACAATCACTTTAACAAATAATAAATAAACGTTTAAAACAACATAAAATTCACAGAATCGGGTGAGATATCGTAAAAATCCATCATGCAAAATGAAGGAGATAAATTGGTACTTTTTCCACGAAAATGTTTTAATAGTACTACCGGTTTCAATGGAGGACCGAAGATGACGTTGAAAAAAGTACCAATTTATCTCCTTCATTTCGTTTAAAAACAACGGTTATGGTATGCACGGCAGAAACTAATAAACATACATCACTTTTAGCATTTATAGGTGGCCATTTCCTTATCGAAAACTCGCTTTTCTCTTCGATAACACCAAATGAAGGAAAAATTGTAATTTTGATTTGAACTCCCATTTAATTCGTCATTATCGATAAATACTGCTGAGGCTAGCTCAGCTTGTCCATGTATCCATAGAGCTGGTAGCAATCTAATCGTGGGATCCCCACGAAGTAGGATCTGCTTCCGATTTAGGGAGGGCCCAGATCGGCTCGTTTTGTTAGCAGAGATTTCGGCTTCGACAGCAGCGTATCGGTTACAATAAATTCCCTCGGGTGGAATCCGCTCCGGGGAGGAGAGCAGAATGACCAAAAAAAAACTTTTCCCGAAAATTCATCAGAGAACAGAGCTCATCGATGAAGTGGATGATTTTGCGATTCCAGTTAGCGACGATTGCGAAATCTGCGGGAGATCGACAAAACATTACGGGGAAATAATTGCGGGGCCGTATAATTAATTTTGGTCGATTACCTCTTACAGAAGCCAACAGATTATTCAGCTGGCTAGGTTTGTTGGTGTTAATCCACCCTCTACCGTAAGCCTTTGAAGCACAAACAACGGCCCGCGGGTCCAATCTGGTCCATCGCATACCTTCATTTGGCTGGTGAATGTGTCAGCGGAGTAAATCATAAGTGAACATTGAATTATTAAGGATTTTCTTCGCCGTACTATAACAAGCGTAGCTACTAAAAAACTTTGGTGGAAGAAGATATTTCATAAAGATAAACTGAGAGAGTTTTATATATTAAGAATGGAGCGTATATTAAAAATTATCCTATATAATAAAGTTAAGGGTAAGTAAGAATTAATTTTACATAATTAACTTCAATAACTTCACATTGATTTATATTTTACTGCCTGATATTTAATTTTCTTGGCTTGTCAGCGAGAACTGAAAGAATATCATCAGCAATGACTTGTATTTCTTCATGTATGAAGGCAAGGTCTAGTCCAGTAGTGACGAACCTACGTTACGCGTGTCCAAAGTGCCATGCAAGAAATTATTTGGTAGGCAGAACTCTCAAAAGACTATCTTTATATGCATACTTCAATAAAAAAATGATGCCCCGCAATGTGAAGTCTGTTTATTTTTAACGAAAATTCACGATTATTTAAGCCAATTACAAGATCTTAATCCTATCGTTGGCATTGTAAAATGTATATAAACATGTCTCTGTATGATTTCGCATCACATTGCCACCTTTGCATTCATAAAATATGGCACTCTTGCCGCGAAAGCTTCGCCAACCCTTATCTACCCTATAGAATCTTACCTCAGAGGTGGTATTCCTTATGTAACTTCTTAGGAGTTTTTTTAATGAAAAAGATCTTTCGCGTATGAATCTGCGGAGATTTTATCACCCCCACCCTCTTTGACTACGCCACTAATATTACTATCAATGTTACTTAACAAGTCTTTGCTCAATTCAAACTGAAAGAATAATTCATGGGTAGATCAGATATAACCAAACAAAGTTTTCACAGCACAAGTAATGAAACTCAAATATTTAGGAGCAGTATTAACCAGCTATGGACAATTGTTAGAAGTAGGTGAACAAATGACGAGAACGGAAAGAATTTTGGGCTGCTAGATTCAAATAGTGTGGAGAGATAAACACCTACAGACAGAAGCAAAAACTAAAATATACAAAGCAGTAATTAGAACCTTAAGGACAAACTCCACGGATACTGCAGCAAATAAAAGTAAAATAAACCGACGATTGCACGCAACAGAAATGGCCGCTTTGAGAAATACAGTGGCAAGACGAGACTAGATGGATTCCCCAACGAAAACAACACAGGCCTACGTAAGATACTTCCAATGATGGAAAGGGTAAATAAAAGGATAGGAGAGTGGGATGTATCCGGTATGCGGACGAGACAATAATCGTTAAGATAAGAAGAACGGAAAGGCACTAGGAAAGAAAGACACAGGCCGATCACGCAATAGGGGTTCCGCATAGCCAAATGTGCATGGCGTTCGAACTTGCAGAGGTCGGTCCCGAGTTCGATGCCCATATGTGCGAAATTACCTCAGCTTAGGTTGCACTTTATAAAACATCATTATCGATCACGCTATAGATTCTCAAACGACCCTTTGTTGGGTACGATCCTTCCTAGACCCAATTTTGCCCAATAAAGACGTGTTTTTGTGTAATATTAATATTATTAACGAATAAAATCCGAACACCTCTCATAGATGAATATTTTTCAGTGAAAATAGATACTTCCTTCTCATCTTTTCTTACAAATGTATACTAATCACAACCCAAATACACCATAAGGGATTCATTGACACTGAATAGGTAATTAGTGACGAAAATTTTAACACGCCAGAATATAACGAGTTTTTTTATAGGAAATATGAATATTGTGCAATATTAGAGAATGTTATTGATAGTTTTCTTTGTTAAACTACAAAAATAATTATTAATCACGATAAATCATAGTCTTGAAGGAACAATTCACATAGAGATCTCCAAATATCCGCAAGGTCTTTAATTTTCCTTCATTATGTTCATTTACCAGCAATAAGCAATATCACACAACCAAAGACAATATGCATATGTTTATTATCCCAGAGTGATGTGAAAATAAATATTTCAAGTACTTCATGTGTAGGTATATATATCATAAATGCATGGATCAGAAAGTATAGGTAGAAACAGACGAAAAGATAGGCAAACAAGAAGAAAATTAGGCGTAATGAAGTCAAGAAGTGAAAGAATTAACGAAAAATATACTGTGTTCTTAAATTACTGAAATACACACTGATTACATGAAATGCTGAAGATGCGCACGAAAAACTGTGACATGCCTTCCCTCAAAGAAAGCATAATCTGGAGTACAAAGTTAGTGCGCCACTCCCTTAAGCCAAGGAGGGCATGAAATTCGAAGACAAAGAGATTTAATCTCTTATCTTGTTTCCCGATTCGCCTACGCCTTCCCAAGATCCTCACTCGCTAATTCCGTTTGGAAACACAAAGATCACCATAAAATATGTTTTTGCCGAAATTAATGCAGGTTTTATCATAGCCTGACGTGCGGTAAGGTTTATACACCTCTCGCTGTATCCTCACGGAACCCTCCACGGCTGTGTACCTGCAGATGAAGCTTAAGGATCACGCATTTCGAGGGGCGTAAACCGCAGTTATTATGCATGATTTTTGCCCCTCATCCGAGCTGGTTCCGCACTTTGCAGCGTATAAACTGCGGCTAAAAGCCCCACACGCGAGGGTATAAAACCCCCGCGATGAAATTTAAATTATCGTTAGTTATTCCGAACCGTGCATAAACATGGGATTATGAAATCCCGTGCACATGGCAACGAATTTGAGTGGTTCCAGAGCCGTAAGGGGCGGGAATTAAGGAACGCCTTGAGGTAAATGCCTCAGCATCTTAACTACTTCTTGGGGTTGCTCTCTTCTCTGCGCTCGCGGTCTGAACTGCGTAAATCAAGCCGGGTCGTAAACTACGAGTGATAATTCACTTAGAGTCACGGGAGGATTAAGAGCTCATCTCCCGGCTGATTCAAATAAATAATCGTGTTACCTCTTCCGCCCGCACACAAGGGGTCGAGGAAATAAGATTACCGTTCCGACCGGGAAGGAATAGCAATTTGCGAAGCGTGTAACCCTCCGCGGAGAATGGGACACTGGACGAATTGCCGCATCAATGGATCAAATCTGCACCGAGGGCGGGCAATCAAAATCTCATGATGTGGCCTAAGTGAGCGATACGCGAATGACAATTTGCAAATATAATGCGGATTTCCGGGATGGATTTTCTTTCTCTTCCGTATGCTAACGAGGCGGGATTGCGAGGGATGGGATAAGTATGGACCTCCAGGTTGGTTCCCTAGGTGCTTGATTACTATAAAATAGATGCCCGACTCTCTATTGAGAACTTAAATTAGGTTAATACCCAAAGGTATCGAAGTACTCTAAAAATATCTTCATGAGTAAACAAGGCGAGATTGCAAGGGGTGGAATAAGTCTGAACATCCAGGTTTGGCCGCTACGTGCTTGATTACTATAAAATAGATGTTCAACTATCAAGTGACAAATTTTACCCCACAAACACTGATGAGGTTTATTCGTAGCCACAATTTCATCACCGCGAATTCCACTCTCGGAAATAAAAGCAATAACGTAAGTTCAATTGAAGATATAGGCCCAAAACCAACTATAAATAAAATAATCAACTTTTATTTCAAAGTCATTAGCAAAAAGTTCTTTGTCACGTTAAAAATAAAAATGTTTACAGGCAATATATAAGCTGGTCTGAACAAATTAATTTCTCTGAGGTAACGCACCACTTACACAATGTTTTGCTAAGATTTAGTTTTTCTAAACTAAGTCGCATGGAACTTGCATTAGTGATAATGATACAAAGAGCTACTGAGAGAAAAAAAAATTACAGCTCAGCTACATTTAAGTTGTGAAACTCTAATTCTTGCGTTTAAACTCTCATAATTTAACTTGTTTTTTATTGTGTTTGATCTGTAATTAAAAGTTAGATCACTATAAACATGTATATGTATTCCTATCATAATATTCATCGAAAAATTAATTTTCAATCTATTGTTAACAAAAACATTCCTAAGTACAAGGCCAGTTTACTATAATGATTATTGTGAACCTAATGGCGTCGGCAGTCTGAAAATATTCATTTACTCATAAGCAGCAGTTCCACCGTTTTTCACTGTGCGTTGCTCAGGTGGAAAACAGAATCAATTTCCTAAGCACAATTTTGTTTCTTTGCAAATTATAGATTCGAAGATGTAAACACTTCTACAAACAAACATTTTTTTCAATTTCTGACAGACTGAGAAGAGACGCGAAAGAATTACTAACGGATTCAAGGAATTTAGAATACAGCGAAGTTTGAAGGGTGCCCTTAGTGCTTTGTGATAGGTAAATGTAATCATCACATTTTTCAGGACTGAATTCAACCATGTAATGTCACTGTTGATTTCCCAGGAATTATTTGCAATACAATATTACGATCACGGAAGAAATAAACACAAATCCAGATTCAAAACACAGTATTAGTCACTCTGTTCACGGTGATTATAAAAATAAAAATTACTGACGAGCCTTGGGCGAATTTCATCGAAAATTGGGGCGTGATTTAAAACTGCGAACATATTTGTGAAATAAATAAGAATTTTCTATATAGATTATATGTTTTGAAATGTACCTATTCCCATCTAGTGTGAGCACAATTACTAATTCATATTTGCTAAAAAAATCAATTCTACTGGCACAGAAACGGACTTGATTTACAATTCTAATGAAAAGTCATCGAAGTGACTTGTCTTTGAATCTGAGAGAATTAAGATGAGAAAAATAGAACCTTTTTGATATTTTTCACCTCTATTACTCGAGCTTAAGCGAACGAACATAAACCCAAACCGAGATGGCTACTAAATTTTATAAGAAAACAACGCAAGAGGAGGATAGTGAACTATGGTAGCACAGTGGGACCTACTTAATGATAATAAACAACTCTTTTGGAATGGAATAATATGATTATCGCTTACAGCAGGTTGCAGATTTTTCTGGATTTTTTCATACTATCATATATTTGATAACAGATTCATGTCTCTCTGCTTCTACCCAAAACTAACAATATGAGTTTTAATCTGGATAAGCGACGCCACCTATATACATAAAGAACAACTACGCATATACACGGTTTTTTTTACCCCTATATCGCTACTAGTCACTGTAAATTTACAAGAGACCGTCTCAAAAGGGTATCGAGTAATTTAATTAGGAAAAATACTTTTTCCAGCCCAATTTTAGATACATTTTATTCTTCGAATTTGAGCAAGAAGCTCCTGAATTTGTTCAGGAAATAAAAAGGCTTTGCTAGTGATTTCAGTCGTAGCAACACAAAAAATTGTTTACTATTAATTTCGTAGAAATAAAACAAAGATTCAACAAAGGAAAAATATTAAGATTTTGTAAAATACTTTGCCTTCCGCTAGCGCCATTCTGTACACAACTACCCCGCCCTAAATTATATCAAAGATAATCTCCGAAAATGCCCTCTATTTAGCAACGTAATATTTGTCTTCCGTGTTTGCGAAGAACATACACCGGCTCCTCAGATTTGCTTTCAAATTTCATTCCCATGTATCTCCCTGCCGAGTAAATTATTTCCTACATCTGAAACAAGAACAATATTGCCCCGATTTTTTCACATTCGAACGGATTTCCTACATCTGAAACAGTTCCATACTTCCCCCATTTTTTTCATTTGAACGGAAAGAAAATTACCATAAGCACTTAGTTTAAGAAGTTTCTCCATGATTACCAACAAAGTGAGAAAATTACAAATGTATGATTTTCATTATTTAGGATGTTAAATAAATTACGTGATCTGTGTTGCATTGACAATGAGCAACAAGGTCGCTTCGGAAGGTATGAAAACCTTCGCTGAGGCTTTCAACTTTTTCTACAGATATGAGGCGCTCGAAAAACCGGTAGTGGGGCTTTTAAGAATGCATTGGGCCAACGCTCGGGAATGCTGCGTGGGGAGAACTCCGCAAACTACATGCTTCATCTTCCCTTTTCGGAATTCAACGAAATTCTCAATCGATCGTCTAATCCTGCTGGTAATCCAAATGGTTCTAAGAGTACTAACTCAAAAATTACGAAAATACTTGTAAAATTCCACAATATTTTGTGGAACTGTACAACATTTTTCGCAATTTTTAAGTTATTAAATATAAAATTCCACCAAATAACTCTGAAGAATATTAATTTGATTAGTTCTAAGAGGCTGTAACTATAAAGCTACGATTTACCGTTTTTTCTCGATGTATCTCTACCAATTTTTTTATTCATATCTAATGATGAATGTTATACCTCCAAAATTGCTTTCTATTCTTATCTACATATTTACATTCTCAATTACATTCCATTTACAAATTATATTATCTAAGAGGTTGTAACTATGAAGCTGCGATTAACAGTTTTTTCTCGACATATCTCTAATAAATTTTGCTGGATATCTACAATAACAATATCCTTCCAAAATTGCTTTCTACATATACATATTTACCCTGCAAGCCGCCTTCTGGTGTGGGGCAGGATATGCTTGCACCATGACTCTACTTCCATAATCGATTAGTTTGCGTATCGTTGGCGGAAAAATGAATTTGTGAAGCTACTCGTTCTAGAATCTATTTCCCTTATATTCCTTGCAGTGTCTGAACGGCTTATATAATATAATAGGAAGGACGCGAAATATTGGCTGAGAAATTTCTCTGAATTTATTAATAAAATTGAGTCAATTACAGCTCTTATCTTCATATATCAAATTGTTTCACAAATTTGTGAATTTTACGATAATCACGAGTTTGGAAGTTTTTTAAATTCCTTATTTGTGTACTTCTATATTACATATTTCATTCGCTAAATGACTCTCTTACTTTGCAATATCGTAAGATGGTGGTCAAAGACTTCCACTGTTTTCAACCGGGCTAGGATATTGGAAAAAAATCGACGTTTCGGCCACACCCTTTGCAGTTATTTTCAAGGATTAAAAGTTAAATTACATGGGAGATTTTTCACTGTTCAAACAAAGGCTCGCTTTTCTCAGAAATCGTAAAAGCTAATCAGAATGTTCCCGTTTTAAAAATCGGAGTTTTTCAAGAGAAAACGAATTGTAAATGTTGAATGTTATCGTACCTTGGACGATTCGGCGAATTTCAGCTAGGTTAATAACACTGAGTTCCAAAATTGTTTTTTAACTAAACTAAAGAATTTTCCGTTAACTCCTCGATGAAAACCAAGCGGAGAAAACCCGATGAAACTGCTCCCTGCCTTTCCTATCATTGTGGAATTTTGTATCAGATGTTTATCATCTCTTTTTGTTCCAAAAAAATTTAAAGCTTCTTTTTCAATGCCCGAGAGGATCGGAGAATATTAACATTTCTCCGGAAATAGACGCATAAAATTCGAAGCATATCAAAACGAAAGGAATGGCTATTCAACGAGAAAAATAAAGATCTATTGTCTGAATTTCCCTTGAATAGGAATCTCCTTGCCCCGCTCTTTGAATTTATTTGAATAGGTGGTCAGAAAACATCGGGAGTCGACGCAAACGTAATTGACAATTAGGAAAGGCTCTCCTATGTTTATGCCAATCCAACTTCGACGGAATTCAATAATAGAAGCCTTCATTTCGAGAAAAGTCCTCCAAATCTCTACCAATACCTCCACCTCTGAGAACTAGAATAGAATGGTCCAGTCGGCGAAAATGAAAAACGTTCTTTCCCTTATAATTTGCCATCATTCGTGGGGTCGGCTGATAATTATGATAATGATTAGCGATGAGGAAAAAATTGGATTTGGCAATTAATTTTGTGGCCGGGTGCCTTCCCTGCCGCCAACCCTAATCGAGAAAATTGAGCTCCCACCGGGATCGAAACGGGGACCGCTTCCACCAAATGCGTACGTGCTACCAATTAGGATAAGCGGTAGAACTTTGCAGAATTCTACTCGCCTTCTATCGATTTAGCTATCTCCGTAAGTGTCCGAACCCTTTCTGCCGTTATCTTTGCGCATATACATACTGTCTATAAAGTATTCAGCTGGATGGTACCTAATCCTCTCCAACATTAGCTGCCAAGCTAAACAATCTAGTAGAGAGGAAAGAGGCTTACTAAACAGAATGAGGAGTGAGGTAGTTTTCCCTTGCGTTCCTCACCAAGCCAGGATACTATAAGCGGAAAAGGTTCAAGTGAAACAATGATTCTACACTTTTCTTGGAATTCCATCATCAGAAACCTAAATTATTGCCACTAATCAACGTATTTATATCTAAATAGCTTTTAAATCATCACAGCCAAGATCAAGGTTGCGATACGAGTCTGCGAAAGATATAATTACCTCTACCCTGTAACAAATGACAAATTAAAAAGTATTTCATTCATCAGGATATGATATCATGAATCTTATATGTACCATCATTCGCTTGTTCATTTCAGAAATTTTAAATTACAAAAGTTAGTTA